>PVIW01008266.1:16008-63078 GCA_004026585.1 Noctilio leporinus
ATGAATTGGTGTTTCAGGATTCTTTGGGTATAGTCCAAGTAGTGGAATTGCTGGATCCAAAGGCAGTTCCATTTTTAGTTTTTTAAGGAAACCCCATACTGTTTTCCACAGTGGCTGCACCAGCCTGCATTCCCACCAACAGTGTATGAGGGTTCCCTTTGCCCCGCATCCTTGCCAACACTTGTTGTTTGTTGATTTGTTAATGATTGCCATTCTGACAGGTGTGAGGTGGTATCTTAATGCAGTTTTAATTTGCATCTCTCTGATGACTAGCAATGTTGAGCATTCTTTCATATGCCTCTGGGCCCTTTGTATATCTTCCTCAGTGAGTTGTCTGTTCAGGTCCTTTGCCCATTTTTAAATTGGGCTGTCTGTCTGCCTGGTGTTGAGTTGCATTAGTTCTTTATATATTTTGGAGATCAGACCCTTATCTGAGGTATCATTGGCAATTATGTTTTCCCATACAGTTGGTTCCCTTTGAATTTTGCTGATATTTTCTTTAGCTGAACAGAAACTTTTCAATTTGATATAGTCCCATTTGTTGACTCGTTCTTTGATTTCCTTTGCCCTTGGTGAAGTATCCGTAAACATATTTTTGCATAGGATATCCAAAAGTTTACTGCCTATATTTTTCTCCAGGACCTTTATGGTGGCACTGCTTATGTTTAAATCCTTTATCCATCTTGAGTTTATTTTGGTGTATGGTGTAAGTTGGTGGTCTAGTTTTATGTTTTTGCATGTTGTTGTCCAGTTCTCCCAACACCATTTGTTGAAGAGACTGTTTTGACTCCATTGGATGTTCCTTCCCCCTTTGTCAAATATGAGTTGACCATAGAGTCCTGGGTTACTTTCTGGGCTCTCTATTCTGTTCCATTGATCTCTATGTCTATTCTTATGCCAGTACCATGCTGTTTTGATGACAGTAGCCTTGTAGTATTGTTTGAAGTCCGGTATTGGGATTCCTCCTCCCTTGTTCTTCTTTCTCAAGATTGTGGTGGCTATTAGTGGGCGTTTTTGGCTCCATATAAATTTTTGAAGTATTTTTTCTATTTCTGTGAAGTCTGTCATTGGTATTTTAATTGGGATTGCATTGAATATGTAGATTGCCTTGGGAAGAATGGACATTTTAATGATGTTAATTCTTCCCATCCACGAACATGGTATATGCTTCCATTTATTTGTGCCTTCCTTGATTTCTTTCTTCATTGTTCTGTAGTTTTCTGAGTACAGGTCTTTTACCTCCTTAGTTAAGTTGATTCCTAGGTACTTCATTTTTCTTGTTGCTATGGTAAATGGGATTTGTTTTTTCACTTCTTTTTCTGTTGTTTCATTATTGGTATACAAAAATGCTTTTGATTTCTGGATATTGACTTTATACCCAGCTATTTTGCTAAATTTGCTTATTAGGTCGAGTAAGTTTTTGGTGGAGCCCATCGGGTTTTGAATGTACACTATCATATCATCTGCAAATAATGACAGTTTGACTTCCTCCTTTCCAACTTGGATACCTTTGATTCCTTTTTCTTCTCTGATGGCTATAGCTAGAACTTCCAAGACAATGTTGAATAGAAGTGGAGAAAGTGGGCAGCCTTGTCTCGTTCCTGATCTTAGGGGGAAAGCTTTCAGTTTTTTTCCATTAAGTATGATGTTGGCTTCAGGTTTCTCATAGATGGCCTTTATGATGTGTAGGTTCTTAATCTACCCCTCCAACAGCTCTGTAAGTACTATGATTACCTTCATTTCCCAGATATATATTAAGAAAGCCTGCTTTGTTCAAGGAACTTGGCTCAAGGAACTAGGGCCCAAACCCATGTCTTCTCATGTTAACACTGAATCTTCCTGGCACTTCATAGCTGCCCTTGACTTTATAGCTGGCCCTGTAAAGCCTTCTTCAGACCTGTCCTACATCAGCATGGCCTATGGGCTGCCACTGTTAACCCATCTGTTATCTTCTGCTTCAAAAGAGGCCATAGTTCCTTCCAGTGGATATAACCATCCAGCTAAATTTGTTACAGATGTCTAGTTTCATGTTGCCAAAGAACAATTTGTTTCTTAGGAAACAAATTAGGGAATGTGTATCCTGACTGGGGGCAGTAGCAAACAGTTCTCCTCCTTTAGGAAAAGAGAAGCAGATTTGAGCTTGAAGAAGCAATGCCCAGCAGTGCAGCTGGCTGGTAAGGGAAGGGGTGCTAAAGATGTTAGGAGGGAAAAGAGGATAAAGACATACAAAGAAAAAAATATGAGAAGAGGCAAAAGAGAAAGGAAGGAAGCCTGGGAAAAGGAGTGATTTCTTTCAGGACAGAGTTGAGGGGAAGCCATGTCATCCATCTTATTGCCAGTGGTGTTTCAAAGCTGGATAGTTCTGACTGGCTTAGCAGCCTCTTAGGGGAAGTAGTTATAGGGAGAGAGAGTATGATATGGAAGGGTTTCATGCTTCACATTGCCAGTTGTGATAATATCTTTGAAAGAGGCACTTCTTATCCCCCTCTTTTCAGTGACCCTCGGGGAAGCACTGTCAAAGCAGATTTCTGTAGTTTGAGCAGAAAGAGTGCAGTGTCTACTCAACAGGACAATGCATGCAGGCTTCCTAGGGTCAACAATGAAAGATTCCACAATGGACTCTTTAGCAATTGCTTTAAAGGAATAGGGTGCATGGCTGAGCTGTCAGGGCAGGCAGCACAGCTCCAGGGGTAAATACTGGTGACACATAGCCTTATCTCCAAGTGACGGGAAGTAGGGTGGACAGCCAAACCTATGTATATCATTTACTGCTTTGTTGGATGAGTGCAGTTTTATGGAAAGAAAAGATTATTCATGCATTTATTTTGGTTTTAAAACTAATACTCAAGTTATCAAAGTGAGAAATTAGAAAATCTAATTTATTATGTATGACATTTCAGCTTAAAAATTCTATTATGCCATTTAAAAGGCTAACACGTTTTAGTAAACTTTAACACTAAGTTATCCCATTTACAAGTTTAGTAAACTAAATATCTTTATGTATTTTTAAGCTGCATTTATAAATTTAATGTATTTTATTTTGCTTCTTGTGTACTTTAACCAAAACCTTCCCCCAAATAAATTAATTCTTATAAATTTAAATTATCTTAGAAGTTTCAGAGCTACATATAAACTTACATGCTATATAGAAAATTAGTAAGGATTCTATTTAAAATTGAAAGTCTGAATCAATCATTTATACCTTTTAAAATCAAGTTATAGGACTGTTATTCTAATAGGTCAGCATTACAAACACATACTTTCAAATATTCAGATTCCTTAACACAAAAAATTATTATGCTCTAGTCTTGGTTCATATTACATAGCTGTATGCATATCTTTCTGCCTAGGTCTAAAGACCTAGGCATTGAGTTCAACATGTTAGTACCTCAAAACTCATGTGTGTGTTATGGGCCAGTGTGTCAGCTTCAACTCCCAATGACTCTATGAATGAGTGATGACCACAGTACCTTTCCTCAACAACCCTGCTCAGCTCCAGTAGTCTCATGTCTGTGGCTTCTTCTATGGAGTCAATCCACCTCACCTTTGGGCTTCCTTTTTTCCTGTTGCCCTTCTATTTTGCCCAGGGTCTTTTCCAAAGAACCCTGCCTTCTCATAATATACCCAAAGTAGGACAGCTTCAGTTTAAAAACTCTTAAGGAATATTAAAACATTACCCAGTTACTTACTGGTCACAAATCCAAGATCATTTTACTGACAATTTTTTTTAGAGAAATATGTAAAATAAATTGCAAATACTTTTCTTTCAGCATGTATATTTTGCCTCTTAACAAATTTGTTTGAATATTACATGTTTTCCTGAGTTCATCCCTTATATTAAATACCTAGTATGGTCACATAGATACATCTAGAATCAAAATCCTGGTGTCCAGAGCAAGCAAAATGAGGAAAGCAGCTTCACTTGCAGAGTGATTTCTGGGAGTTTTGCAAGTCAAGAAAGCATGCAAGGTTTTCTGGTGAGAATTAAATGAGATTACCTGTAAAATTAGCAGGCAAATGTTCTAGTAAACAACAGATGTTTAGAAAGCTAGCTGGTGACTGAATAGACTGAAGAGCAAATTAAAGATTTGAAAGTAGTTTTAATCTCCTGTTAGGATCATCTCTTTTACCACTGTTCTTATATTTACTCTTTCACATGTGACTGGAAGAGACTTTAAAAAACATTCCTTAGGCAAGCTCCACTTAATATTTATTAGTCATGATCAACATTGCTTTGACATTCTGTATACATGATTTCTTTTTTGAGACCAGAAATAGAGTACTTCAAATAAGATACACATTTACTTCTCTCTCATGAAACAGTGCACACATAGGTAGTCAGGGCCTCTGGGAATGGCAGATAGATCTTCTTCAAGAAGTCACTCAGAATCCTGGAGTACTTCCAGCTTGCTGCTCTGTTGGTGTGGTCCTCATCCTCATGGTTGGAACCATTGACCATTCTGTAGAACTAGATGCTTGTCATGTATGAGTTAACCAAGAACCTTGGTATTTCTTAGAAAATATAACACCTCTACCTATAGAAACATTTAGTTTAAAATTTTATTCTGCTGCTGTTTAAACTTCAAGATGAAGGTTTAGTTGTAGAATTAATCATTATTTTATATTTGGGCAAAAGATCCTATTGATTTGCTGTGATTGAAGAGGATACCAAGAAGTGATTTTTTTTTCTTTGAAATAGCCCATCTACATGAATTTCCACCATTAACTATGGTTCAAATCTTCTAATTTTTCTTATTGCTACTATGGAGGAAATACATGTAAGTTGTAACTTAACTGATACAATCTATGCTCCAGAATAGTTAGTCTACAGTCATTTGGGAATATTGTCTTTGGCTTTGGAAGGGAAATCAGCAGTTATTAAGGATCTATTCCTGCCAGACACTGTACTTTTTTTTTTTTTTTAATCATTATCATGTTTATATCACCTGACAACTTGGTATCATCTCTTTGTTACAGAAGAGGTATATGTGATTTAGAATTTTGGTGACTTCCTCTAGGTTAGACAGAGGTTCTTGGGTGGAGCAGTGGTCCTAGGGAGAAAAAGAAAATCAAAACTAGGAGTTAAATACTTTGAGTGAAGGGCTCTGGTTTAGTAGCATTGTTGGGTCTGTCCTTGAATTTATTACAAAATAGCTGTGAGGCCTTGGACATATTCTGTAGCATCACCAGGCCTTATTGTCAAATGAGGGAACTGGGTTTGGATATGTTTTAAATGATCTTTTGTTCAGGATTTCTGCCCAATTTTCTCAATATTGACTTCTATTGAGTATTTTGAACATTCACTGGCTGATAAAACTTATTTTATCAAGAAGGTTATATTATCGCCCTTTAGTTGAGTTTCTAAAACTACAGCACTGACTTTTGGGTAGTATTCAAAATATCCCATTTTGAATTTAAAACAGTATTCAAAACATCCTGTTTTATTATCACAATTGCCCTTTTTAGTGTTAAGTGTAAAAGGGGTGGTGTGGAGAAACCCAGAAACTCTCAGCTCAAGTCACTAGTCTGATGGTGGCCTTGGTGAAAGAGACACAAGGCTTCCTCTCTAATTTGTTCTTCCAATCAACTATGAGTCCTGAAAAGTTAATTTCTTTTTTCAGGAGCTGAACAAGAAAAGTTTTTCCAATCTTTACCAATTAGGTAAATAAAAAAATACAGTGATTATTTAAAATGCATTTTTGATATGACAGCTCAAAATATTTATATGCCCTTCTGGCTCACTTACATTTTTCTCTTCAAAATTGTTAGGTTTATTGGTTTTTTTAAGATTTTTAAAAATTGACCAAGAAAGTCTCTTACTGTATTCAGATTTTAAAGACAGATACATACAATTAACTTTTTTTTCCTTTCCAGGTTTCCTTTTTCTTTTAATTTGTTTAAGATTTATTTAGATGCTGATGAAATGTAACATCCTTCATCTCAGAAAGTTTCATATTTGGGGAGTCACTGTTATTCCCAAGGTTTTACTGACATAACATTTTAAAAGGATTTATGTGGTGGTAACTATATATTTTCTTTGATGCTTTCTTGTACATTTTATTATGGTTATCAATATTTCCATGAATACAGGAATTGCCTGCTACTCCATGTTTTTCTTTTAATATGACATATGATGTGGAATACAGAACAAGCATAATGTTCTGTATGCTTGATGCAAGATGAACAATTGCCTTAATTGCACATTTTCTCAGGGGTTGTCTTAGCATTGATTAAATAACTAGGATCCATGGTCATCTCTGGTTTGGGCCAACGAGGGCTTGAACAACATGGAATGAAGATGGTTGATAACTGGTAATCAGGTTTAAATTACAGCAGAAAACTGAAAAGCAGAGTTTGTAAAATGTGTATAAGTGATTAACAAAGATTATGGCAGGAAGAATTTCCC
The DNA here is from genome assembly GCA_004026585.1 of Noctilio leporinus. NCBI lineage: Eukaryota > Metazoa > Chordata > Mammalia > Chiroptera > Noctilionidae > Noctilio > Noctilio leporinus. The sequence continues at coordinate 22,415 of PVIW01008266.1, forward strand.
GCAAAGAGAAACAATAGACCTCACATGCCATTACTGAATCATACAGTAACCATAATTTCTTTTTCTTTAGTCTTTAAAATAAAGTGATTTTTTTTGGTCTGAATTAGGTCATTTTGTCTGGAATTAAAAGATGTGTTGAATAACCGTTATGTTTATTTGGAACATGTTCTTCGGTCCACCATACAAATCTCAGAGCTAAAATTTAGAACCTTTTCAATCAATGCCTCCTACTGAGAACATCTTTAAAAATGAATGTGTGTGTGTGTGCATGTGTGTGCATGTGCATGTAGAAAAGAGAAACATTCCTGATATAAGTAGGGATATCTGAAGGTTATCTTTTAATTTAGGGTATTGCATTTTAATTTATGTGATTTTCTTACCCTAGGGCTATATAGCCTTGACTTTTGACTAGCAGAAACTTTTGGGGCTTTATATGTTTAGGGCCTGTATATGTAGTAACAGAGGTCTATTTTCCCAAATTGGAGACTGAAGTATGCATCATCACTACCATGTAGCTATATCAACAAATATTCATAAATTAAACTCAGAAACATGTGTATTTGTTATGATTTATGTTCACAAATAATGCATTTTATTGTAGCCAAATAGGAAATTCAGAGAGGTGAAAAGAGGAAAGCAAAAATCATTTGTAACAGCCGTGCGTGGCTGGTGGCACAGTGGATAAGGTGGCAGCCTGCGAACCCAAAGGTCCCTGGTTTGATTCCCAGCCAGGGCAACATAACCAGGTTGCAAGCCAAGTCTCCATCCAGATTTGTGGCTGGAGCCAGGTGAAAGGCAACCATACATCGATGTCTCTCTCCCTCTCTGCCTCTCTCCCTATACTTCTCTCAAAAAAATAATAAATAAAATCTTTTTAAAAAATCGTTTGTAGTACTACTCATGCCAATAACTGAAACCTGAGGGCAACTGATTCTGAGGCCCCTGCCACTGCTCAGCCAAAAAGCCAAGATAGGCATTGGATTACAATTGCTATTTTACTAATATCAGAGGCCAGCAGTCTGAAAAAGTGGCAGGTAAAAACCCTAACATCCACCACCTTCCCTTTGAGCTTTCAGAAGCAGGTTTATATAAAGGAAACATGGGGATTCAGGAGGGGAACATTTCTAAGGAGCGAGCAGAGGTGACCTCTCTTAGGATTAAGGGGAGGCAAAGCTTAAAGGGAAGCAGCTCAGCTTCCTCCCAAACTTGCTCCATTTGTTCTGTTGGTGCTATCTCTCCATTTGTGTTAGCATTCTGCTCTTCCCTGGACACCTGCGGTTTATGGCCAGTGAAGCTTTCACATATCCTCTGGTTTGGGAGGAGAGGTATAACCAGAAATTCTCAAATGTCCTTGGTTAGGGAAGATAAGGTCTGGTGATTTACCAGCTGGCTGTAAATTGCTCAAACTGTTTGGGCTTGTATAATTTTCTTGTCTCAGTTTCCCCATTCTGCTTGGCCGGGGATATTCCTAGTTTCTTACTATCCTGTCTCATAATCATTGCCAAGATTCTGGACTTACTGTTTCCTAGAAATGTCTATGTGTGTGTGTATATGTGTACTGTGTATATGTGTAGATGAGGCATATGTGCACGTAAGTGCTTGCAGGTGTGTGTGTTGACAATAAATTGAGAGGATAACTTATATTTAATTTGAAACCTGCCTTTTTACAACTTTATTGAGGTATAATTGACACATAATAAACTACATATATTTTAATAGCACAGTCTGTTAAGTTTTTAAAATATGTTATTTATTATTTTTAGAGAGAGGGGTAGGGAGAGAAGCACAGAGAGAGAGAGACATCAATGTATGGGTTGCTTTTCACCTGCCTCTAGCCATGGACCTGGCTGAAGACCTGGCTTGCAACCTGGTTATGTTCCCTGGCTGGGGAATCAAACCAGCAACCTTTGGGTTCACAGGCCAGCGCCTTATCCACTGTGCCACCAGCCAGGGCTCTATGTTAAGTTTTGATGTATGTATAAACCTGTGAAACCATCACCTCTATCAAGATGATGAATATATTTATTAGCCCCCAAATTTCCCACACATCCTTTTGAAATTCTCCCTCTCTCCTCTCCTTCCCATTTCCCAGGTATTTGCTAATCTTTTCTTGGTCATCACAAATTAGTTTTCTTTTTCTAGAATTTTATATAAATAAAATCATACAGCATGTACTCTCTTCTGTCTGATTTCTTTCAGCATAATTATTTTGAAATTTATTCATGCTGTTGCATGTATCAATATGTTATTCCTTTTTTACTGGTTATTGTGTTTTCTCATTTTTTAAATATCTGTAGAAACTTTGTGGTGTCAAGTTTTTCATTCCTAATAATAGTATTTTTGTGTCTTTCTTTTTTTCCCTCAATTTGGCTAGAGAGTTATTGACTTTAACTTCTCAATAAACCAGCTTTTAGTTTTATTGACTTTTCTCTTATTTTTGTATTTCATTACATTTTTTCATTGATTTATTCCTTTCTTCCGCTTAATTTAAGGTTCCGTTGCTTTTCTTTTTCTAATTTCTTAAGGTGGTAGCCAAGAATATTGATTTGTAGTCTTTATTCTTTGTTGATATAAACATTCGTTGCCGTAAATATGCTTGTAATTACTACTTTAGTTGCACCTCTCAAATTTTGATATGTTGTAGTTTTGCTTCCATCCAGTTCAAAATAGGTTTTTTTAAAGATGTTTTATTTATTATTTCCAGAGAAAGGGGGAGGGAGAGAGGCAGAGAGGGAGAGAATATGGTTGCTTTTTACCTGCCTCCAGCTACGGACCTGATTGGAGACCTGACTTACAACCTGGTTATGTACCCTGACTGGGAAATCAAACCAGCGATCTTTGGGTTTACAGGCCCGTGCCTTATCCACTTCAAAACAGTTTTTAATTTCCTATTGATTTCTTCTTTGACCATGGGTTATTTAGAAGTGTATTATTTAATTTCTAAATAATTGAGGGTTTTCCAAATACCTTTCTGTTGTTGATTTCTGATTTAATTACATACATCCTTTTGTATGCCCTGAACTCTTTAAATGTATTAAGAAATTTTATGGACTGGAATATGGTCTTTCATAGTAAATGATCCCAGTACGTTAGGAAGAATTCTACTGCTATTGGGTATAGAGTTCTCTAGATGTTAATTAGATCCAATTGGTTGACAAAGTTTTTCAAGTTTTTAATTTTCTTACTATTATTCTACTTATTTATTCTATTGGTTACTAAAACAGGGACATTGAAATATCTGACTCTAATTTAGAATGTTTTGATTTCTTCTTGAAGTTTCATCATTTTTTCCTTCATGCATTTTGAAGCTCTATTGTCAGAAGCATAAACATCTAGGGTTGCTACATAGGGTGGGGTAAAAGTGGGTTTACAGTAATTCATATAAGTGAATAACTAATAATACAAGAAAAAACTCTGTGTTTCATACTCACAACTTTAACTTACTTTTGCTTCTCCTGTATATTATAAATAAATTGACTCCTATTTCATTATAAAATGACCTCCTTTATTCTTGGTGTTTTTTTTGTTTGTTTGTTTGTTTTTGTTTTCATTTTTTTTTTTTTGCTCTAAATCTACTTTGTCTGATATTAATATAGCCACCCCAATTATGTTTGGATTAGCATTAATATAGTATACCTTTGTCCTTTTACTTTTAACCTATTTTTGCTATATTTAAAGTTAAATTCATGAAGCTACACTCTTTGCCTTTTAGTTGGTATGTTCAGATGATTTACATTTAATGTGCTTATTGATGTACTTGAGATAAAAGTCTCAATTGCTATTTGTTTTCTATTCGAGCCAACTGTTCTTTGTTCAACTTTTTTTTCTGACTTCTTTTTGATTAATTGCATATTTTGCAGGATGCCAATTTTTCTCCTTTGTAAGCTCATCCATGGTAACATGTTATACTAGTAGCTCTTTATGGTGCATAGTACATGCTTTGAATACTATAGTCTAGCTTCAAGTGATATTTTACCAGTTCATTTACAGCATAAGAGCTTCATTGGAGTATACTTTCAATTCTCCTTTGCTGGCTTTTGTGCTATTGTTGTCATATATATAACTTCTGTACGTATTAAAAATCCAGAATTATATTATAATTATTCCTTTAAATAATTAATTATCTTTTAAGAGATTTAAAAAGTAAGAAGTAGAAATCTTTATTCTTACCCACATAGTTAATATTTCTGGTTCTCTGCATTTCTTCATGTACATTTAAATTTTTATCTGGTATTATTTCTTTCTGTTTGAAGAACTGACCTTTAAAATGTCTCAGGGTACTAGGCCCTGACTGGTGGTTCAGTGGATAGGTGCTGGCCTGAAAACCCAAAGGTCACTGGTTTAATTCCCAGCTAGGGCACACATTACCAGGTTGCAGGCTAGGTCTCCAGCCAGGTCCTTAGCTGGAGGCAGGTGAAAGGAACCATATGCTGAAAAAAAAAAAAAAAAAAAAAAAAAAAGTCTCAGAGTACTTACCTGTTGTTGAGTTTTTTCAGCTGTTTTATGTCTAAAAAGGTATTTTGTATTTATATTTGAACACTATTTTTGAGAAAATAATTCTAAAGTGACTTATTTTCAATACTTTAAAGATTCTGTTTTCACTGTCTTCTTGCTTGCATTGTTTCTGATGAGAAATATGTAATCTTTATCTCTATTGCTTTGTAGTAATATATTTTCCCCCTATACTTCTAAGAGATTTTCTTTATCACTGATTTTGAATAATTTAATTATGATGTAGCTTGGGATAGTTTTCTTCATGTTTTTTAAAAAGATTTTATTATTTTTATTTTTAGAGAGAGGGGAAGAGAGAGAGGCAGAGTGGGAGAGAGACATCAATGTATAGTTACCTTTTTTCACCTGCCTCCAGCTACAGACCTGGCTGGAGACCTGGCTTGCAACCTCATTATGTGTCCTGGCTGGGGAATCGAACCAACAACCTTTGGGTTCACAGGCTGGTGCCTTATCCATTGTGCCACCAGCAAGGGCTCTTCATGTTTTTAATGCTTGAGTTTTGCTGAGCTTCTTGGACCCGAAACTTTTATAATATTTATCAAATTTATCACATTTGATGTTATTACTTCTTCTGTCCCCTTTCTAGCTAATCTTCTTTAGCCACTCAAATTACCACTTATATTACATGACTTGAAAATTTCCCCCACACAACTCATTGATGTTCTGTTTTTTTCTGGTCTAATTTTCTTTCTGTGTTTCATTTTGTATAGTCTCTATTCCTATACAATGCATTTTTATTTCATCTGAAATATTTTAGTTTTTATCTGTAGAAGTTCTCTTTAGGTCTTTTTTATGCCTAGGATGTCTCTGCTTAACACATTCAATCTTCCATGTAGCTTTTTGAATACATGAAGTCTATATATAATAGCTGCTTTAATGCTCTCTTTTATTAATTCTATCATTTATGTCAATTTTGGGTCAGTTTTAATTGATTAACTTATTATTAAGGGTATCATTTTCTAGCACCTTTGCATGCTTGATAACTTATCTGAGTGCTGGACAATGTTAATTTTAACTTTCTGGGTGTGGGATCATTTTATATTCCTTTCACTGTTCTTCGATTATGCTTTGGATCACTATTAAGTTGCACTGAAGCAGTTTGATAATTTTGTGTCTTCTTTCTAAATTATCTTATGTGTAACCAGACTGGCAGTTAGTCTACTATTGAGACAAAACCTTTCTAAATAGCCTATTTGATGACTCATGAATTATATAATTTTCCATTTAGATATTAAGAATCGATATTATTTTTGGCTCTGTGTGAGCTGTGAAAATGATTTAATCTAATATTTTGGGACATTTTTTTCCTTGGCTTCAGATAATTTCTTCACAATTATGAGCTGATCAGTACTCAGTTGAGTGATTAAAGGGACCTCTATAGACCTCTATATCTAGTGTTCTTATTGGTCCTCTGTTCTCTAAACTATAGTTACTTTGGCCTTCCCAGACCACGGGGCTCTATCTCTTTTCCTTCCCAGTGCCACAGTTTAGAAAGTAAACTCCAGGCAGTGAGCTGGGAATGTGGGCCTGTCTCATTTGCTTCCCATTTCCCAGAGTTCATTATTATTCATTGCATGTTGTCAGTATCTTAAAAATGTTGGTTCATACATTTTGTCCAGTTTAGTTGTTTTAGGCAAGAGATCAATCTTGTCCCTGTTACTTCATCTTAGCTGGAAATGGAAACCATGAAATCTGCTCTTTAAGCATTTAAAATATGTCACAAACATTTTCTGTTTCTTTAATTATTATTACTCTACATCAGTTTGATGACTGTGGAGCATTTCATTAGTTTGATCCACCATAAATTATTTAATCAGTTGTTTAATGTATTTAGTTTTATTATCCCAGTGTTATCTATAACACAGTCTGTGAGAAGCTGAATAGTTTTGAACATCCATGACTTCCTTAAATACATAAACAGAAGGGGAATTATGAAGTTAAATGTTATTTTGTTTCAAATTTCCAAATTATCCTCTGAAAAGGTTGTACCAGTTTATATATTCATTACTTCCCTACACTTTTGCCAGGATTGAGAGTTAAAATTTTGTAAAGCTTTTTACAAATCTGTCAATAAAAATAATCAGTTTGTATTTCTTGATCACTTTTTTGATGCATAACATTTTTAATTAGCTTATTGAGAACTTACATTCTCTCTTTTAAATTCCCCAGTTTTATCCTTTGCCTATTTAAAAATATAAGTTACTTTTTCTATTATTAATTTATAAAATATATTTGTATAAAAATATACATGTGTGTATGGAAATAAATTACATATAAGTAATATATAAATATATGCTATATTTCAAAAATTTCCTTAGCCTTTTGCTTGATGTTTATAGTATGTTCAGATGTTATCAAATTGATATTACTTTTGCCATTATGGCTTTTATCTATATAGCTGTGCTTAGAAAGCCAATATTAATCTCAAATAATAACCAAATAAATGCTTTATTCTATTTGATTATAGCTTTTTTAAAGCTTTAAACTTTTGTTCCATTTGCAATTTATTTTTTTCATAAACAATTTTATTTTTCAACTATTTTAATATATTTTATAATGCTTATACTAAAACTTTCATAATGCTTATATAAATTTAATATGGTTTTATCATCTATTTAAAACCTATTCTTTCCCCCAAATTTGAGGTGCTGTTTTTAAATTATTTTATGATTAATTGTTTCAAATGTTTACATCTTTTTTTTATACTTTTCTATTCTGCTCCATTAATCAGTCTGTCTCCAGTGGCTGTTTCATATTATTTTAATTACAATACTGGAACTTTAGGAGATAAAAGTATGTCCAAGAGAGAATATTTGAAAGAATAAATCACCCATTTCTTTAACCTCTTACTTGTTTTTACATTTCCCTTGCTGGTCTCAAGTATTCCTGGAACATAAAGAAGCAGTTCAGATATTGGGTAATAGGCCAGGCTTCACTTTCATTGTGTATACCTAGGTTCAAATATCAGCTCCAGGGACTGGCAGGGTGACCCAACAAATTCATTCATTTCTGCATGGCCTAGTTTCCTTACCTGGAAAGGTCAGGCAATAAACAATCCCTACCTTAAATGTTTATTATGATAGTGATGATGTTTATTATGGTGGGGAAACCAGTGCCTAGCACACATGAGCACTCAATAGAAAGTCAGTTTTACTATTTGTATTTATCCTTCAAATTTAATTTTGGAATTATTTAGTCAAAGGCCAAAAATATTTTATTAAGAATTTTCCCGGATGGTAGCACAGTGGGTAAGGCGCCAGCCTGCCAACCCAAAGGTCACAGGTTCAATTCCTAGCCAGGGCAACATAACTAGGTTGCAAGCCAGGTCTCCAGTCAGGTCTGTGGCTGGAGGCAGGTGAAAAGCAACCATACATTGATGTCTTTCTCCCTCTCTGCCTCTCTCTCTTCCCCTCTTTCTAAAAATAATAAAATAAAATCTTGAAAAAAAAAGTTAAAAAAAATTTTATTATCGAAACTTCTCTAGAAACATGACATGACTCTATAATTACTTTTTTTCTATCTCTTTTATGTCTTTTTGTTGTGTGTGTACTATGTGTACATGTAATATATATATGTAGAAATACATACTAATATATATACATATATATCTTGCACAATAATAGTCACATATACAGTCTTAGAAATAATGCTGACCAAAAATATGTAGACATTTAAAATTATTATCTCTATTAGAGATAATAATCAGAAATACCCAACATTTCTCTGCTTAATATTTCTTACATACTCAGAAATATATGTTTTTAAAATGACTCATGTAGTGAATATTCTGATGTTTTGTATTTCAGACCTAAGGGCAGCACCTGTTAGATACCATGTGCTACATATTACACAAGTATATCAGCAAGTAATTTTTTTAAAATTTTATTGTTGTTGAATTACATCCATCCTCTTTTTGCTCCATGCTGTCCACCTCCCCACCCACCCATCCCCCCCAAAGTCAATCCCACCTGTTGTCCATGCCCATGGTTCCTTGATACTATGTTCTTGTCTAAGCTGCTCCCCTTCCTTGCCTCTGCCTCCCACCTCTCCCCAACCCCTTTCCCCCTGACCACTATGCCTATTCACTGTATTCATATATTTGGTTCTGTTTTGCTTGTTGTTAGTTTTGTTCATTATTGTCCTGTAATGGATGAGATCAAATGATATTTGTCCTTCACTGACTGGCTTATTTCATTAAGCATCCATCCATGTTGTTGCAAAGGGTACAAGTTCCTTCTTTCTTTCTGCTATATAGAATTCCATTGTGTAAATATACCAAATTTTTTGATCCAATCATCCACTGATGGGCACTGAGGCTGTTTCCAGCACTTGGCTATTGCAAATAGTGCTGCTATGAACATAGTAGTACATAGATTCTTATGAATTGGCATTTCAGGGTTCATTGGTTATAGTACAAATAGTGGAATCACTGGATCAAATGGCATTTCCATTTTTAGTTTTTTAAGGAAACCTCATACTGTTTTCCACAGTGGCTGCCCCAGCCTACATTCTCACCAACAGTGTATGAGGGTTCCCTTTGCCCCACATCCTCGCCAACACTTGTTGTTTGTTGATTTGTTGATGATTGCCATTCTGACAGCTGTGAGGTGGTATCTTATAGTGGTTTTAATTTGCATCTCTCTGATGACTAGTGATTTTGAGCATTCTTTCATATGCCTCTGGGCCCTTTGTATATCTTTCTCAATGAGTTGTCTGTTCAAGTCCTTTGCCCCCTTTTTAATTGGGCTGTCTGTCTCCCTGGTGTTGAGTTGCATTAGTTCTTTATATATTTTGGAGATCAGACCCTTGTCTGAGGTATCATTGGCAATTATGTTTTCCCATACAGTTGGTTCCCTTTGAATTTTTCTGGTGTTTTCTTTAGCTGAACAGAAAATTTTCAATTTGATGTAGTCCCATTTGTTGATTTGTTCTTTTATTTCCTTTGCCCTTGGTGAAGTATCAGTAAACATATTTCTGCGTAGGATATCCAAAAGTTTACTGCCTATATTTTTCTCCAGGACCTTTGTGGTGGCACTGCTTATGTTTAAATCCTTTATCCATGTTGAGTTTATTTTGGTGTATGATGTAATTTGGTGGTCTAGTTTTATGTTTTTGCATGTTGCTGTCCAGTTCTCCCAACACCATTTGTTGAAGAGACTGTTTTCACTCCATTGGATGTTCCTTCCCCCTTTGTAAAATATTAGTTAACCATAGAGTCCTGGGTTAATTTCTGGGCTCTCTATTCTGTTCCATTGATCTATATGTCTATTCTTATGCCAGTACCATGCTGTTTTGATGACAGTAGCCTTGTAGTATTGTTTGAAGTCCGGTATTGGGATTCCTCCTACCTTGTTCTTCTTTCTCAAGATTGTGGTGGCTATTCGTGGGTGTTTTTGGCTCCATATAAATTTTTGAAGTATTTTTTCTATTTCTGTGAAGTCTGTCATTGGTATTTTAATTGGGATTGCATTGAATCTGTAGATTGCCTTGGGAAGAATGGACATTTTAATGATGTTAATTCTTCCCATCCATGAACATGGTATATGCTTCCACTTATTTATATCTTCCTTGATGTCTTTCTTCATTGTTCTATAGTTTTCTGAGTACAGGTCTTTTACCTCCATAGTTAAGTTTATTCCTAGATACTTAATTTTCCTTGTTGCTATAGTAAATGGGATTTGTTTTTACGCTTCTATTTCTGAAGTTTCATTATTGGTATACAAAAATGCTTTTGATTTCTGGATATTGACATTATACCCAGCTATTTTGCTAAATTTGCTTATTAGGTTGAGTACATTTTTAGTGGAGCCCATAGGGTTTTGTATGTACACTATCATATCATCTGCAAATAATGACAGTTTGACTTCCTCCTTTCCAATTTGGATACCTTTGATTCCTTTTTCTTCTCTGATGGCCATAGCTAGAACTTCCAAGACAATGTTGAATAGAAGTGGAGAAAGTGGACAGCCTTGTCTCATTCCTGATCTTAGGGGGAAAGCTTTCAGTTTTTGTTCATTAAGTATGATGTTGGCTTCAGGTTCCTCATAGATGGCCTTTATGATGTTGAGGTATACTCCCCCTATTCCCATTTTGCTGAGGGTTTTTATTATAAATGGTTGCTGCACTTTATCAAATGCTTTTCCAGCATCTATTGATATGATTATATGGTTTTTATCTTTCAATTTGTTGATGTGGTGTATTACATTGATTGATTTTCGAATGTTGTACCATCCTTGCATACCTGGGATGAAGCCCACTTGATCATGGTGTATGATCTTTGTAATATACTGCTGAATTCAATTGGCCAATATTTTGTTGAGAATTTTAGCATCTATGTTCATTAGAGATATTGGCCTGTAGCTTTCTTTCTTAGTTGTGTCTTGCCCTGGTTTTGGGATTAGAATAATATTGGCCTCATAGAAAGAATTTGGGAGTCTTCCCTCTTCCTGTATTTTTTGGTATAGTTTGAGGAGGATAGGAGTTAGTTCTTCTTGAAATGTTTGGTAAAATTCACCTGTGTATCCATCTGGTCCAGGGCTTTTGTGCTTTGGGAGATTTTGGATTACTTCTTTATTTTCACTAGTTGTTATTGGCCTATTCAGGCTTTCTGCTTCTTCTGGGTACAGTTTTAGTAGATTATACCTTTCCAGAAATGTGTCCATTTCACCCAGGTTGTCATAGAGTTGTTTGTAGTAATTTCTTACAATCTTTTGTATTTCTGAGGTATCAGTTGTGATTTCTCCTCTTTCAGTTCTGATTTTGTTTATTTGGGTCCTCTCTCTCTTTTTCTTGATGAGTCTGGATAAGGGCTTGTCAATTTTGTTTATTTTTTCAAAGAACCAGCTCCTGGACCTGTTGATTCTTCGAATTGTTGTTTGAATCTCTGAGTTATTTAGTTATGCTCTGATCTTGATGATTTCCTTCCTTTTACTTGCTCTAGGCTTTGTTTGTTGTTGCTCCTCTCATTCTTGTAGCTTTATGGTTAGGTTGTTTTTAAAAACTTCTTGTGACCACTTTAGCAAGGCCTGTATTGCTATAAATTTCCCCCTGAGAACTGCCTTTGCTGTATCCCGTAGGTTTTGGGCTGTTGTGTGTTCATTGTCATTTGTTTCCAGGAACTGTTTGATTTCATCTTTGATCTCATTGTTAATTCATTCATTGCTTAAAAGCATGTTATTCAGTCTCCATGAGTTAGAGAATTTTTGTTTTTTTCCCTTGAGATTTGTCTCTAGTTTCAAGCCATTGTGATCTGAGAAGATACTTTGTATGATTTCAATTTTTCTGTATTTGTGGAGGCTTTTCTTGTGACATACCATGTGGTCTATCTTGGAGAATGAACCATGTGCATTTGAAAGGAATGTGTATTTTGCATCTTTGGAGTCGAAGACTCTGTATACATCAGTTAGGTCCATTTCCTCTAGAGTGTTGTTCAATGCCACAATATCTCTGGGGATTTTTTGTTTGGAAGATCTGTCCATTGTTGATAGTGGGGTATTAAAATCCCCTACTATTAGTGTGTTGCTGTCTCTACCTTTCTTAAAGTCTTCCAAAATTTTCCTTATATATTTTGGAGCTCCTATGTTGGATGCGTATATGTTTACCAGAGTTATTTCTTCTTGATGGATTTTTCCCTTAAGTATTATGAAATGTCCATCTTTGTTCCTTTTTATGGCCTTCATTGTAAAATCTATTTTTCATGTCCATTTGCTTGGTATATAGTTTTCCATCCCTTCACTCTCAATCTGTGTCGATCTTTTGTTCTGAGGTGGGTCTCTTGAAGACAGCATATATGTGGGTCATGTTGTCTTATCCATTCAGCTACCCTATGTCTTCTGATTAGTGCATTTAATCCATTTACATTTAAGGTTATTATTGATTGATACTTATTCATTGCCGTTTTCTCCCTTTTTGTCTGTATTCCTCTTTGGCTTTCTTTCTTTCTTCATTTGATTTATTTACTTATTTTTAAAGCAGACCCTTTAGCATTTCTTGCAATGCTGGTTTGGTAGAGATGTATTCTTTCAGTCTTTTTTTTGTCTGGGAAGCTCCTTATTTCTCCTTCATCTTGAATGAGAGCCTTGCTGGGTAGAGTATTCTTGGTTGCAGGCCTTTGTTTACCATGACTTGAAATACTTTTTGCCATTCTCTTTTGGCTTCAATTGTTTCTGTTGAATAATCATTTGATAGCCTTATTGGAGCCCCTTTATATGTTATTTGTTGTCTCTCTCTTGATGCTTTTAGGATTCTCTCTTTGTCTTTGAAATTAGCCATTTTCATAATAATGTGTTGGTCTATTTGGGTTGATCCTCATTGGGACCTTCTGTGCTCCCTGAATTTGATTAGTGTTTTCACTTCTCATGTTAGGGAAATTTTCTATCATGACTTTTTTTAACAGGTTTTCCATTACTTGTTTCTCTTCTCCTTCTGGTATCCCTATGATACGGATATTGTTATGTTTCATGTTGTCCTGTAACTCTCTTAACCCCTCTTCAGTCTTATTCAGCCTTTTTTTATTCTCTTGTACTGTCTTGGAGCATTTGTCTACATTATCATCCAACTAACTGATTCTGTCCTCTGTTTCCTCTAGCCTACTGTTGATTCCTTCTACTGTATTCTTCAATTCAGAAATTGTATTCTTCCTTTCCTTCTGGCACTTATTGGTAGTTTCTATGTCCTTTTTGATGCTGTTGTAGTTCTCAGTAAGTTCCTTATAACTTCCCTGGAGTTCTTTGTAGTTCTCCTGGAGTTGTTTACAGTTTTCTTTTATGTGACTGAGCTCACTGAGCTTCCCTATCATCATTATTTTGAATTCCTTATCTGATATTTCAGGTGCCTTCTGTTAATAAGAAGAAAGAGTTTAAGATGGCTGTTCAACCTTAATAATCCCTGATTGGTTCAGATGGAGCCAGGACCTGAGGGCTTTTAGCAAAACAAAACAAAACAAAACAAAAACAAAACTATATATATATAGTTATATATATATATGATAAGCAAATAGGTTTTGGCGGCTGTTCTCCCTTAATGATCCCTGATTGGTCCAGGGGGAGCCGGTACCTCTGGGCTTATATCAGAGAGAGAAAGGAAAAAAAAAACCAAGAAAATGGGAGGAAGTCACAAGACAAAGAGAAATCAGCATTAATAAAGAAAGGGCTTAGGTGTCTGTTCATCCTTTATGATCTCTGTTTGATCCAGGTGGAGCCAGGACCAGTGGCCTTTATCAGGAAGAAAAGAAAGAAGAAAATAATAAAAAGAGGGAGACAGTCACAAGACAAAGAGAAATTAATATTAATAAAGAAAGGGTTTCACCCTTTATGATCTCTGATTGGTCCATTTGGAGCCAGAACCTATGGGCTTTAATAAGAAGAAAAGAAAAAATAAAAAAAAAGAAAGAAAGAAAGAAAGGGAAGAAAAGGAGGGAAAAAAAAAAAAGAAAAAGGAAGGGAGAAAAGAATAAAAGGGTTTAAGTGGCTGGGGAAGGGAGGAATACTTAGATTGAGGACTGGGAATGTGTTGTAGCCAGAGAGTGAGTAGACTTTAATTCAAGAGTACGGGGAGGGTCTTGGGTATTTAGGTGGATTGAGATAGGGGGGGATTAAGAATATGTGAGAAGTAACTTTTGAAAAGGGTATGTTGGGGATTAATAGTTCATGTAGCTCTCGGTATAACTCAGGTGCTTGAGATTAGCAGCAATCCATTTCCTGAGGCTGCCTCTTTTTCTTGGCCAGGTCTCTGCAGTCTACAGTCGAGCTGGTCTTGGCATGACAGGGCCTATGATTGTCACAGTCAGGGCTGATTATGAGTGTCAGCCCCCAGGTAGGCTGGGCCTTCAGTGGCTGGTATTCTGGAGCCCGCAGGGTGTCCCCTCCCACTCCTGGTGGAGTTCCTGCCTATGATGGGCACCTGGCACCATTGCAGGGCAGGCTGCAACCTTGCTGGTTCCTGTGATGACTGGCCCTGCCCCCCACAGCTCCCGGAGGAGGCAGCCCCCGTCTGTCAACAGTGCCCAGGGTCCGCCAACACTGCCCGGCTCGCCCAGGCGAGAGCCAAACCTCCAAGCCGACCATCTCTCCGAGGAGTCCTTTACTAGGCCTCTGTGATGCCTCTTTCCCAGGCGTCTGTGACTTTTGTCTCAGGCAATGGGTGTGTCAGTTGCCCCAGCTACTAGTTCCTGGCTCGAAGTTTGGAGTTTCCGAGGGAGCCTAGGGGCCTGTGTGGGTGCGCAGGGCTGGGTCTCGCCCCTCTCAGGGGCTTTAAACTGCTGTTTCCCTGGAGGCCCAGCAGCACTGTTTTTGGCCCTCTTGCTGCCCTGGCTGGTTCACTTCCCTGCTCCCCTGCTCCTGCTCCTGCTCCTGGCAGAACTCTTCTCCTCTGCCTCTAGCCCTGTGAGGAGCTTCCCTCCCTGTTGCCGGAGTGAGTCTCTCACACAGTCCCTCCCCTGCAGGAGTTCAATTCCTGGTTCCCTCTGGCGTTTGCCCTTGCTGCCCACATTTCACTGTTCAGATTTCTAGTCGCCAGGGAGCCTGGAGCTGGCTTCAGTTAAACACGCACCTCTGGGTAGAGCCGCCCCTGCCCAGAGCTGTCCTCGGCCCGCCGGCAGGTAAGTCTGGAGCCCCCTCACCTGCCCTACTGCATGTCTCCGCTTACTCTGGGCTGTGCTCCCCTCAGTCCAGATGCTGACTGCTCCAATTCTTAGGGACCTGAAGACGTCTTGTGCTCCCTGTCCTGTCCTCTAGCTGCTCTGGTACTCAAGAACACCATCAGCACTGTTCTCTACTCTGTCGCCATCTTTCTCAGCAAGTAAAATTTTTAAGTGTATCATCAATTAAGGAAGTTCATTTCAGGATAATTAGACAGGACCTTGAAGAAAAACAATTTCAAGTGGATGACTAATGTGACTTCCTAAAAATGCAAGTTGTCGTCTCTGTGAAATCACCTTTTTCCCCCTTTCTATAATCCTCTTTTATTCCAAGTTAAATTCTCTTGAACTGTTTCCAAATATCTAGACTTGATCTCAGAAGATAACCTGTTATAAATATTTACAGGACTAGAGAACTTCAGCAAAGAAAGATCATGTTTAAATTCTTACCAGCCCCAGAGGAAAATATGTAGATTTCTAGGTTTTAGAAGACCTTGGGCCTTGAAAGGAAAATTTGGAATTTATTTAAACAGAAGTAAAGAATAAGAACACAACCTATGTATGGATTGGCTTTTCCTCTTAAACTTTTACAATGTTAGTAGGAGGGAGATGTGCTTGAGACCCAAGATAATGAATGCTGCCATGTAGGGAAATATTGAGAACATAAGCTACAGGTTAGATTTTCTTCTTAGGCTCTCACTGTGTTAGAAGCCAAAATATTTGTTTGAGATTTCAGGGAACAAAGGCTATGATAAGAGGAAGGCATCTCATTGCAATAAGAACATTTCTATCTATCCCTTCAGAACCCCTGCCCAAGGTCAAGCCCTAGCTCCCACTCACTTCTCCAGCTAACCTTTGCCTTTCTTATTGCAACTTCTGCTGTTTCCTTGCTGTGTTTTTGTTAGCCACATGTGGATCATCTCACTGTCTATAGAAACCTGTCTCATGATGCCTCTCTGATGCTGTTGTTAACCACAGTATTGATGTGAGTCAGGCCCTAGATTCAGAGGCAGCATGATGGAATGCTGTTTTATGTAATGGAACTAAGTTGTTTCCTTCTGATAACAGGGCGAAGATCTGTTGAATACGTAGAATGATTATGTAGAAGAGACTTTATCTGATTAGATTATGGAAAGAGTGCTTTTAAAAACCTTGAAACAATCTTTAAGATTGAAGTTTCCTCTGATAACAGAAATCCAAGAGATACAGCAGAAACAGTTTTCTGACAATACAGATAGCAAAAGATCTATTGAGCAGACATAAAAGTTGAATTTCTGACTACTTTGTAAGGGAAATACAATGCAGAAACACCCATGGAGATCGAGTTGTTTCATACTAGCAAGGCTCTTTGACTTCTACCTCTTTGTTGATAAATTCACAAGGAAAATAGTTGTAGACATATTATTGTTAACTATTACTTATTGCTAGATAACAAATTATTCTATAATTTAGCTTAAAATAATTAGTATTTATTATCTCATACATTTTCTATGAGTCCAGAATCTCAGTACCTTAGCTGGGTGATTCTACTTCAGGGTCTTTCATGAACTTTTGGTCAAACTGTTGGCCAGATGGAACTGGAGAACTTGTTCCAGCATTGCTCAGATGTCAGGAACACTTCAGAGGCACAGGGTGACACAGAGGCTTAGATGGCAGCCACAGGTCCTTTGTAACCTAGTCTTGGCAGAGGTTCATTCCATAATTTTTTGGTCCCATAGACCTACCTTGTAGAATTCGGGGGGATACTACACAAGGGTATGATCAACAGGAGGCAGAGACCATTGGAGGCTGGCTGCCTTACAGTTTCTAGCTACCCATTCTTTTGTTTAAATTACTCAACTCTTGTTACTCCTTGCACCTTGTTAAAATGTGGAGAAATCTAAATGCATTCTATAGAAACCAATGACTAAATATTTTCTCTTCTTTTCTTTCCTTTATTTTTTTTTTTTTTTGGAGGAGAACATGTGGGTGTGTGTTTGCGTATGTGATGAGAGAGAAAGTGATAAAGAATATGAAAATAAAATTTTTCAGCTCAAAACTATTTTTTTCTTTCAGTTCTCCATGTGGCTTCAATATAACTCCTATTTTTCAATTCCCCAATCAAGCACCTCTGTTAACTCTGAGCTAAATAAGGACCTTTTTAAAACTAAGGAATAGGAGTGAGATGGAAGAGGAAAAATACTAGCTTTCATGCTTTAATTTTTAATTTCTCAAAGTGTGTGAGGAAGAATACTGAGTCTAAAGTCTTTGATTTGATCTATATAAATTATATTAGAATAAGTAGAAGACAATTATTAAGTCTAATAGCTTCAGTAAAATCCAGAATTGCCAAGTAAACTTCTGCAAATATATTTCTACCAATTATGGACTCACAAACCTGAATTTATTTACTATGATATGATTATAAAATAAGATTGAGTTTTTATTTTCTGTTAAAGAGCTCAACCACATCAGAAATATTTTAAAAATTTAACTTTTGAATAAGGACTACCTTATAGTCTTTCAATAACTTACCCTAATTTTTAAAACATTGAGATTGTTGTAAATATCTAACTTTAGCTAAAAATTTTCAGATTTGTAAAATGCTACCCCACCTTTTTTTCATAAAGTTGCAGTTTCTTGAGGTTAGGAATGAGTCTCATGCTTTTCTTATATCTCACACAGTGCCTGACACAATATAGGACATATCAATAAGTACTGTTTGATTTATTGCTTAAGTGCGTTTCTCCAGTTATCCAACAGTGGAGAAGTGGCAGATAATGTGAAAGTATCCTTTACATAGAGGTTGTGGAGTAATTAGGTTCTGTTGTAGAGTTTCATCTCTTATGTTTGCTGACAATAGGTAGGTAGAGGAGGTGATTTGGGTTTCTTGGTTTTGATGCAAATATGAATAAAAGTAAATTTTGAAGTTTGTTTTTTAAGTGTAATTGTGATAGGTGGCATAGATTGAGTAAATGAAAGCTCAACAAGCCACCAGTATTCATTCATATGGTTGATCCCTGACATAGATTTTTAATTTAATATTGATAACAATACTCTTTGCACAAGAAATTTAGAGAAGTTAGGGAATTCACTCAAAGTCACATGGATAGTAAGAGGAAAACTAGCTTTTGTCTGAAGCTCATGCTTTTTCTATTGTATGTGTTCATTTTTTGAAAAAAAATTATATAGATGACTCAAGCTGGTTTATCCAAATTTTCAATAATTGTAACATGTGTCCACAATACATATTTTAACCATGTAACACAGGCCATCTGGGGCACATCGAAAAAGTCCAGTTGTAGAAACTGGGTTCTGGCTTCATCCTCATTGGTCATTACCTTGGGGAAGGGTATTAGTCAGCCTCTTTGAGTCTCTGAGGAGTGCATTGGAGAGCATGCGCAAAATCCCTGCACACAATGCTGAGCACACTCTAAGAACCCAGTGTGTACCAGAGTTTTCAAAACAGTAGCACTGAGGCACCCGCAGTAAAACTTACTGCAGAGATGTGCACATTTCCCAAGAGCTACAGCTTTCAGGAAGTGATAGATGCATGCCGACCCCTTGACTACTCTCAGGGCACTGAATGAATGACCTGCCATGTGAATGGAGTCAGGGCATTTTTGCTGAGGAAGTCACCTACAAAGAGGTATAATATTGTTAATATAAAATATAATCAATCATCTATTGAGATAATATTATAATTGAGAGCTTCATCAAAGATTGTTCACATGAAGAAAGTGGTGAAAACTGAAGTTGACAGTTGTGAACAGTGCAGTTTATCAGTTTCATCTTATCAGTAACCTAGTTCCTTATCCTCACTGATAAGGAAAATGGGAGGATTTTAAAGACAGCTAGCTATTGTTCTTAGAGTTAATAAACTTTGTAGGAAGTTGAGGGAGGAAGAGCTCAAGTACCACTCATGCATGGTAAGTGCCTTTGGGGTATTTTTCAAAATACTTTTATTTCAAAAAGTGGGATTTTAAACAAAAATTTAGCTTAAAATAGTAGTTGCTATTGATTTTCTATTTACAAAAAATAGTATTATCAGTGAGAAGAACAAGTTACAGACTAATTAAATCCCTTGGAGCCACCTTTGTATAACCTAGAACTTTGGTCTTAGGTATTGGAAAGTGCCTGGTGGGAGGTGGAGAGGAAATGCCCTTGCAGGATATATACAGAGTGCTCAAATCTAGAGCCATTCTTCTAAAATCCACTAAAAATCCAGAAGTACAATCTACTCAGATGCTGGGGAAGGGAAAAGAGTTTAGGAAGTAAATAGCTGCTGGGCAAAGGGATTAGGGAGAGGTGTGTGTTGTGAGGGAAAGGAGTAAGAACTATCAGAGAGAAGGAAATTCAAGGTAAAAATGAAAGTGATGGTTAGGAGGAGGTGGGCAAATGAAGGCCAGTCTTTTATTTGGTCAGGGAGGGGGTTGGTGAATGTTGAGTAAGTAAGTGATTTAAGTTTACATTTGCCATCGGTTAAAACCTACTCTAGTTGAAGGCTCCATGCTCCCCTAACCCCCACTCTTGGGTTTGAAGACAGCTCAGCAAAGTGTGTAGAATCAGTAATGCAGAGCTGTCCCCTAGCCTCAACCATGAATGTCAGTTTTTCCTTCCAATTTCCTCTAGGAGCAGTGAAATGACAGGGTGGGTGTTGGGGGGTAAGCTTGCTTCTAGCTGCAGCAATTCTTTTTCTAGCTCTGGAGACCAGGTCTAGTATGGACATTATTATCCCATTTCTGCTATTCTATGTAGGGTATTTGAGATAGAAAGCTGTGGACTCAGGCAGAGCTGCAGTAAACCCCTGCTGTTATACTTACTTGTATTCTTTACCTATAAAACCAGCATATTGCTACTAATACCAAGCTTAAAGGGTGGTTTCTAAAGCTGATTACAAACACTTAACAAAGCCAACTCTCAGCCTTGTCCTTATTTTTTTCCTTTCGTCCTCTGGGAACCTGTGTCTGTGCCCTGCAGACAGACTGTGTGGCTGCTGATTTGAATTTTATACAGTCCTCAGCAGGACATCAAGTTCTTTCTATTCTTGAGCACATTGTTTAGAGGGAGAGATTGGTCCCAAAATATTTTTCTAACTAAATGTATTAGTGTTTGAGGCAGATCTGTCTCAAGCATTTGTGGGGTGTGTTTGGCTTTTAGATACCTGCTCTTTCAGTAGGGGAAGTTTTCATCTAGGTCCTTCAAAATATTGTTCTATAATTGTAAGGGTCTGTATTTTTCTGGTCACCCCTCCATATTCCCCATGGGTCTGTGAGTGAAAGACAAGTGCAAAAGAAAGGTGCTCCAAGGTGGTGGGTGACATGAATATCCAAAGGCAAATGCACTCTAGTGTGTGGAACACAAGACAGCAGTCTTCCAGCAGTGGTGATACCAAGATTGTGTGAGTATACACATGTGTGTACACGTGTATATTTGTATACAGGGAGTATGGTCCTAGTTCAGGGTGGAGGGAAAGGTCCCTTTGGATTGAAACAAAACTTTGACAGCAAACAAGTCCTGTCCCCAGAAAGAGGAAGGAAGAAACCTAAACAGGTTGTCTGGATTCTAACCAGGGGCCTTAAATTTTTTGTTTTTTATTTTATTGTGATAAAAACCTTTAACATAAAATACATCTTAACAATTTTTTTTAAATGTTCAGAATAGTATGGTTAACTATTGCTAACATACTGCACAGCAGATCTCTAGAAATTATGTATTTTGCTTAACAGAAAAGTTGCCTATTGATTGTTTCCTCATTTTACTAATCTCCAGCCCCTAAAACCCAACATTCCACTCTTTGATTTATGTATTTCACTAATTTAGATACCTTAGATAAGTAGAATTGTGAGGTATTTGTTCTTCTATGACTGCTTATTTCACATAGCATAATGTGCTTAAGGTTTGGGCTGAATAGTATTCCCTTAATGTATGTAGTATGTACTACACTTTCTTACCCATTCATCTCTTTTTTTTTTTTTTTAATTTTTTAAAAAATATTTTATTTCATTATTTTTAGAAAGAGGGGAAGGGAGAGAGGCAGAGAGGGAGAGAGGGAGAGAGACATCAATGTATGGTTGCTTTTCACCTGCCTCCAGCCACAGATCTGACTGGAGACCTGGCTTGCAACCTGGTTATGTGCCCTGGCTGGGGAATCGAACCTGCAACCTTTGGGTTGGCAGGCTGGCACCTTACCCACTGTGCTACCAGCCAGGGCCCATTCATCTCTTGATGAACATTTAGGTTGTTTCCACATCTTGGTTATGGTAGATAGTGCTTTAATAAACACGGGAGTGTTAATATCTCTTTGAGATACTGATTTCAGTTCTTTTGAATAAATACCCAGAAACTGGATGGCTGAATGATATGGTATTTGTACTTTTAACATTTTCAGAAAATTTCATACTTTTCCACAGCCATTGTGCCATTTTGTATTTCTATCAATAGTGTATAAGGATTCTCTTTTCTCCACAACCTTGCCAACATTTGTTAAATTTTCTTTGATAATAGCCATTCTTATAGGTGTGGGGTAGTATCTCATTGTGGTTTTGATTTACACTCTGATAATATGTGATGATGAGCCTTTTATCATTACCTGTTGTTCATTTGTATGTCTTCTTTGGAGAAATATCTATGTATAAATTCTTTAGCCCACTTTTATGTATGTGCCCTGACTGGAGATTGAATTTGCAAGCTTGGTGTATCAGGATACACTTTAATCAATTGAACTACCTGGCCAGTAGCCTATATTTATCTGATTATTTTTATTTTTTGCTAATGAGTTGTATGAGGTCCTTATATGTTTGGAAATCAATTCCTTATCAGATATCTGGCTTTCAAATATGTTCTTCCATTCCATAGATTGCCTTTTTATTCTGTTAATTGTTCCTTTACTGAGCAGAAACTTTTTAGTTTGATGTAGTTCCACTGTCTATATTTTGCCTTTTTTCAATTTTTTTTTTCTGTGCTCCTGGTATCATATACATGAAGTTATTGCTAAGACTAATAACATGAAACTTTCTGTCTATTTTTCTTTTAGAATTTTTACTAAGGATTACACTTAAACACAGAGGTGATGATGGGGATTTGGGTAAGGGATGGGGAGGCTCCAGCTTCTCTGGGGAAAAAAATTTCTTTAACACACTTATAATAACATACCAGTAACAGAAACAACAATTGTTTGCTGAGAGTCTGCCATGTGCCAGACCTTGAGCCAAATGCTTTCCATACACAATAACCTATTGTTATTCTTATGTTAATTCTGTGAAGTAGGGGTGAAAGTCAGACCTGGCTGACTCAAATCCTGTTCATTCAACTATTACTCCATGCTAATGCTGGTGAAAGCTTGGATTCAAACAGTAGAAACTGATTATGAGCACAGGAATGGTTGGATTGAGTTGGTAGAGTTGGCCCTGGAGCCATGAGTGGTTGACCTTCAGGTGAAAAGGGAAGAGCACTGATGGAAAAAACAAAAATCCATTAGAATGTAACTGAAATCCTAAGATAGGGTGGATAACTTTGAATTTCAACAACTGCAGACCTTACCCAAGACCACTTGCATTTTTTTTTTTTTTAGTAGATTCAGAAATTTGTTTAATGTCTTTATTGACCAAAAAGAAAAAGGAAAAAAAGTCAATATTTCAGGCTGTTTAAACACACAGACAGTAACCAAGGGCATCACAAGTGACAGGCACGGTCCCCAACACCTGAACCAAAGGTCCTGCCCTGTCCTCTCTGCCCTGTTGACACCCAAGATCAGCTAAACCTTTGTGGAGCAAAGTTGCCCTGAAGGGCTGTGTCCCCTCTGCCCCGGCAAGGGTGAGGAGCGGGTTCAGAAAGAAAGACAGAGCATGTTGTCCCATAGGAGACACCGGGCTGCTTCCTGAGCCTAGCAGAGAATGAAGCGGGGAGACCCCCTCACTGGGCAGTGCTGACAGCTGCAGAGGATGGTCACTGGTCACTGTTCACGTGGTGCCCCCAAGCCCAGGGCCAATCCTTGTTGATGTTGCCAGCTGGACTCTGCTAGGGAGACACTTTCAAGAAAAACACCTACTTGGTTCATAAAGGGTTTGGGTAAAATACTTCCCCAGGAACCTTAAGAGACATGAAACCATATAAGACTTCTGGAGCCCTGGGACAACTTCAGTGCCACTGTGTGGTTGCAAGGAGGGGAGCCTAGTGAAAGCCAGCCCTCCAGGAGACTGGAAATGCCACTGATGGCATCTTTTAACACTTCCTTAAATATGATTTAAGTGGATGTTAGGTGATTGAGCTCACTCTAAGCTGGAAATCAAAACTTCCCTACACCTTCTCTCAGAAGCCTTCTCATAAAACAGTAAAGGGATTAAGGGTTGAGTCACTGTGCATGGGAGCCTCTACCCTCTTGACCCCACTGAGCACAACCAAAGCTTCAGGGGAAGAAAGTGAACAGGATGATCCCACTGCACCTGGGAATCCTAGATGCTTCTCCATTCTTCCTCCTCACTCTCTCTGACTACCTCTAGGACCAATCAGCACTTTCTAGAGTCTTCTCACCCTGGGTCCTTAGTTGGTCAGAAAGTATCAGCTACTCTCTGCTGAAAGCTTAGCAGAGAATATCTGAATGTCTTCAATTCACCATCTGAATTGTAATCTTAAACATAAAATAAAATCACAGTCTCTGGACTTCGCACATTCAGGAGAGATGAGTCTCTTTGGGTTCACTACTTATGGTGAGCATAGAGGTAAAGACAGAGACTTTAGTTGCAAATCCTCTCCTTTTTACTCTTCCTGAGAAAAACTCTGAAAGGTTCTGGGATGAAATGTCCAAAATTGCTTCATCTCCATTTCAATTATTTTCAGCATTGTTTCCTGGAAATATAAGCATTTTTCTTCCAACAAGTCTGTGTTAGATCACTGCTGACATAAACATCAACATTCAACAGGCATTAGAGGAGTTACATGTAGAACAATTTTCTAGTAAATTAGCCTCCATGCAAAATGATTAATCTTTTGAAAATGTGATCTACATTAAGCTTCATAAAACTATGACATACTTAGAGTTGGTGCCAATGCTCTGGTGGTGGTGGTGGTGGTGAGAGGGTGGAGTGGTGGTGGCCACAATCTTGCATGTGTGGGAAAGAGGGAGGAGAAAAGTGTACACGGAATGAAATGAGGGTGGAGGGCATCAAAGGACCTAAATAAGACGTGAGGGATGGCTGACCATAAGGGCTTTTTGTCCATCACATAGAATTTAGTTTCCATTGAGTAAAAGGTGAGGTTTGATAACAGGAATGATTAAAAAGATCTTGCTGGCTTCTGCTTTGAAAATAGATTATAAGGGGCAAGAGAAGAACCAGAGAGACAGATTCAGAGGCTATTGCAATAATCCAGGCAAAAGATGGTGGTGGCCTGGGTCAGTAGTGACAGTAGTGAGAGCCACAGCAAGTGGTCACATGGTTGAGTTCTGAATATATTTGTAAAGTAGATTCTATGGAACTTGCTGATAGATTAGATGGGATGTATTGGAGAGAAAGAGGTGCAAGAATACCTTCATGGGTTTTGATTTGTGCAGTTGTAAAGATGGAGTGGCCATCAACCAATATTGTAAGGGCTGTTGGAAAAGCAGCTTTTTTTGTGGGAAAGAACAAGAATTTTGAGAAGTCTAAACTATGGGCAAGTGGAAGTGTCAACTAGACAGGTAAATATCTTAGTGCAAATTTAAAAGGAAAAGTCTGGACAGCAGATTTAATTCTGTGAGTGTAATTAATGTATAGATGGTGTTTAAAACCAGGAAACTGGATGATGTCACATGGGGAATGAGTATAGATAGACAAGAAATTCAAGGACAGGACTCTGAAGTGGTGGGGGAAAGAGAAGATATGAAGAACAGCCATTGGGGTTTGAAGAGAGATGGCAGAGAAATTGCTCAGCTATGACAGAGGATGCTCAGAAGTCAAGGCAAGGTAAAGACTGAGGACCTACATTGGTCTTAACAGTTACATAGGAGCAGTCAGTGACACTGACAACAATATAATACCATTATAATATTAACTAGATATCAACACATTAAAATTCAAAGAAATAAGCAATACTGTGTCGATAAAATTATTTGTAAAATAATCAAGCAAACATACAAAAGAAGAAAGGAATAGAAAAAGGATTCTAAGTTAAAAACTTATTTTAACTCATACTAAATTCTTAACACTTCTGCAGTGTTTTAAATAAAAGATACAAATTTATCTTTTAGGAAAAGATAAATACATCTCCTCAGCGAAGTTGTATAGAGAACACAAGAAGTTCTCTTTTGTACTCTCCTGGTATATCCACATTTCTCTTGAATATTTCATATAGTTCTTAGTTTAATTTCCTCTGTACACTAACACATCCCAAATATGTATCTCTAGCCCTAACATGTCTCTTGAACTTCCGAAGCAAACATCCCACTGCTGACTTGACATCTCCAGTTGTATGTCTAACAGATTTATCAAGTTGAATATATCCAAAATGATCTAATCTTACTCAAAACCCTGTTCCACCTCTAGTCTCCCCATCTGAGTAAATAGCAATCCTCTTTGTCCAGTTTCTTGGGCCAGAACCTTGAAGTCATCTTTATTGCTCTCTCTTTCATACCATATATCTTATCCATTAAGATATTGTACCAGTAATACCTCATTATATCTAAAATTCAGCCTGTCTTTCCACCTACACTTCCACACTCTGGTCCAAGTCACCCTCTCTCTCACCTGGACAAACACATAGCATCCTAACTTGTTTTCCTCCTTTATCCATTGCCTTGAAAAGTATTTCAACATGCAGAGTGTTCTTGCTTAAATCTACATCAGGCCATGCCATTCATTGGCTTGAACCCCTCTAGTGGTGTCTGTCTCACAGAGTAAAAGCCAAGTGCTCAGGATGACTCACAAAGCCATGCCTGATTTGGTCTCCAGATGTCTCTGACTTGCTCTTAGTTCTCTGCTATTTCTCACTCAGTTGAAGCCATGTGACACCCTCCTGCTCATCAAATACACCAGGAATGATTCTGTTTTAGGGCCTCATTGTTGCCTTCTACTGCCTGGGCTCTGCTTTGGCTATTTGTTAAATGCCACCTTTCTAGTAAGCTGTCCCAGGTTACCTTGCCTAAAATTGCACCTCTCCAACTCTCCTTACTTCTCTCCTCTGCTTTCTTTACTTCTCTAAACATATCACTATCTAAACATTTTATAAATATTTTTAACTTATTTGTGCTTTATTGTCCTTCTCCACTAGGCTACAAATTGCACATTGGAAGTATTTTTGTCTGTGTTGTTCTGTTTAGTACATTGGTGTATCCCCGGTATCTAAAACAGTGATGGAAACCTAAGAAAAAAGTCCTCTTTGGATGTCTGGGTTCAGCAATTGGCTTTTACAAGGCCAGTTGATGCAGAATTGGTATGTATGATGATACTTGTTATTAAAACACTGAAATATTTTCTTACTAATGAGTCAATAGCCCCCTACCTCAAGAGCTGCCAATTATCTCCACTGCCCTTCTTTTGGACTTCCTCACAATGCGGAAGTGCAGGGTTAGGCCCAGCTCCCTTGCTGTGGCTAGTGTCCTTGTATATGGTCAATACCTCTGTTGTGTTGTTTCTGTCAAATATTTTGGGTGACATACTTGTTCTCACAAAAAAACTACAAAAGACTGCCAATTGCTCTTAGTCTCAAAGGGAAAAAATTGAAATATATTCAGAGGGACAATTATTAAATTTTTTATTTTGAAAAGACAGACTGAAAAATTTGTTCTGGGCAACATGTTCTCAGAATCGTTTTCCAAGTAATTGACAGCGTCCTCTACAGATTATTTATTGTGAAAAGTTTGATGATATTGATAAGGCCCCTACTCTAGTGGAGATTTCTTGTGGTATCTCATAAATGAATGTGGGTCCCTTGACTTCAGTACAGTGCTCTGTCTATTACAAATGTGGAAGAATATGACTATTTTATTTTATATTTTATTAAAAATTAACATTAAATTAAAAGCATAGATAGTAACTATTGAATGAGACTTGATGCTTATACTTATTCGTGTAATCACCATCGCAATCAACATAGAAAGTATTTCTTCTTCCAAGAAAGTTCCTCTACCCCTTCCCAATCAAATTCCCACAATCCCAAGCATAACACTTGATGTTTCCAGCATGATAAATGCATTATCCTATCCTTGGACTTCCTGTAAGTGTAGTATGCAGTAATAGACTGTCCTGTGTTTTGTTTCTTTTGCTTAGCACTATTTCTTTTTTGAAAGACAGGCAGAGCTTTATTAATTTTCTATTTGAAACAGAGCAAAACTTACAGCACATGATATTTTTGAGATTCATAATAATGTTATATCAATAATTCCTTTCTTTTCATTGCTGAGCAGTTTTTGATGCTTTTCTTTATGCATTCTCCTGTTGATAGACATTTGGATTGTTTTTTTGTTTTTAGAATTATGAATATATAGCATTTATGAACATTTTTTTATAAGTATTCTGTGGACATGTGCTTTTAATTCTCTTGGATAAATCCTAGATGTGGAATTGTTAAGTGGTAGAGTAGGTGTTCTTTGTGTTCTTTAATTTTTTGTTTTGTTTATCAATTTACAAAGATATAAATGCACATGAAATAAAATGAATACATTTTAAGTGTAAGATTCAATAAACTTTGATAAATATATCTCTTATAAAACCATCTTTTCAATTAAAATATCTTCCCATAAATTTTCTTATGCTTCTCCACAGTTAATTGGCCCTCCTAATCATCTATCCCAAGTGATCACTCAGCATAATGTTTCTGAAATTCAGTTATGTTTCATGAGCCAGTAGTTCCTTATTTTTTATTGTTGATTAGCATTTCATAGAATGAATATACAAGTTTATCCATTTATGTGCTAATGGTCATCAAGCTTCTATGAACATTTAGTGTATGAGTCTTTTTTGTAAACACATGTTTTTTATTTCTTTTGGGTAAATCCTAAGGAGAAGAATTGCTGGGTTGCATGGTAAGTATTTATCAGAATCTGCCAACTATTTTCCTAAGTTGTTTATCATTTTACACCCTCACCTGTAATGTAGGAGATCTAGTTGTATCACATCCTCATCAGCACTTGTTATTTTCAGTCTTTATAATTTTAGCCATGAAATAGAATCTCATTGTGTTTTTAATTATCTGCATTTCTCTAATGACAAATATATTTGATCATCTTTTTTATGTATTTGTTAGCTATTGATATGCTTTCTTTTGTGGAATCTCAGTTTAAGTTTATTTTATTCTTTAGTTGAGCTATTTTATCTTCTTGATATTATATGTAAGTGTTATTTATAAATTATAGATACATATCTTTCATCAAGTGTATAAATTGTTAGTATTTTGTCTGAGTCTGTGGCTTGGCCTATTCAAATTTTAATTATGTTTTTCAAGGAACAGAAGTTCTTAATTTTGATGAAGTCCGAGTTATTTTTTTTTACTTTCATGATTAATGATTTTTGTACCCAGTCTAAGAAATATTTGTCCTGCTTCAAGTTATAAAGATTTTGCACTATGTAATTTAATGTGTGTGTATATATATATATTTCATGAATCAGTAGTTATATATACATAATATATATGTGCATTATATATATATATATACATACTCCACTTCGATTTTATTTTTGTGTATATAATGAGATAAAGATATTTTCCATATAAATATCTAGTTTTCCTGTCATCATTTGTTGAAAAGACTTTGTTTTCTTCATAGACTTATGTTGGTACTATTTTAAAAAATATAGTTATTGCTTATATTTGAGTCTATTTCTTAACTTACATTTTATCCTTTGAGTTATATGTTGATCTTTATGTGAATATAACACTAGTTTCATATTATAACTTTATATTGTCTTAACATCATGTTGTGTAAGTTCTTCAAATTTGTTTTTATTTTTAACCTATTTATGTTGGTTTTCCATATAACTTTTATAATTTTTACAGAAATTACTAATGATGATTCTTTTTTAAAATTAATTTTGTTGCTTTATTATATCCATCCCCTTTATACTTCCCTCTGTTCCCTTCCCCACCCACACACTCCCCTACAAAATCAATCCGACGTGTTGTCCTTGTCCATGGTTCTTCCATACTGTTCTTGTCTAGACTACTTCCCATCATTGACTCTTCCTCCCCCTCCCCTCAGCCCCCTTTCCCCTCCTCAATAAAGGCCTATTCACTGTATTCATATATCTGGTTGTGTTTTGCTTGTTGTTAGTTTTGTTCATTATTGTCCAGTAATGGGTAAGATCATATGATATTTTTCTTTCAATTCACGGGCTTATTTCCCTAAGCACAATACTTTCTAGTTCTATCCATGTTGTTGCGAAGGGTAGGAGTTCCTTCTTTCTTTCTGCTGTGTAGTATTCCATTTGTAAATGTACCAAAGTTTTTGGATCCAATCATCCACTAATGGGCACTTAGGCTGTTTCCAACATCTGGCTATGGTAAATAACACTGCTATGAACATAGGGTACAGAAGTTCTTAGGAATTGGTGTTTCAGGATTCTTTGGGTATAGTCCAACTAGTGGAGTTGCTGGATCAAAAAGCAGTTTCATTTTTATATTTTTAAGGAAAGTCCATACTGTTTTCCATAGTGGCTGCACCAGCCTGCATTCCCACCAAAAGTATACCAGGGTTCCCTTTTGCCTACATCCTCGCCAACACTTGTTGTTTGTTGATTTGTTGATGATTGCCATTCTGACAGGTGTGAGGTGGTATCTTATTGTGGTTTTAATTTGTATCTTTCTGATGGCTAGTGATATTGAGCATTCTTTCATATGCCTCTGGGCCCTTTGCATGTCTTCCTCAGTGAGTTTTCTGTTTAGGTCCTTTGTCCATTTTTAAATTGGGCTGTCTGTCTCCCTGGTGTTGAGCCGCATGAGTTCTTTATACATTTTGGAGATCAAACCCTTGTTTGAGGTATCATTGGCAAATATGTTTTCCCATACAGTTGTTTCCCTTTCAATTTTGCTAGTGTTTTCTTTAGCTGAACAGAAACTTTTCAATTTGATATAGTCTTATTTGTTGATTCGTTCTTTTATTTCCTTTGCCCTTGGCAAAGTATCAGTAAACATATTTCTGTGTAGGATATAAAAAAATTTTACTGCCTATATTTTCCTCGAAGACCTTTATGGTGTCACCGCTTATGTTTAAGTCCTTTATTCATCTTGAGTTTATTCTTGTGTATGGTGTAAATTGGTGGTCTAGTTTTATCTTTTTGCATGTTGCTGTCCAGTTCTCCCAACACCATTTGTTGAAGAGACTGTTTTTACTCCATTTTATGTTCCTTCCTCCTTTGTCAAATATTAATTGGACATAGAATCCTGGGATTATTTCTGGGGTCTCTATTCTGTTCCATTGATCCATATGTCTATTCTTATGCCAGTACCAGATAGTTTTGATGAGATTAGCCTTATAGTCTAGTTTGATGTTCAGTATTGTGATTCCTCCTAACTTGATCTTTTTTCTCAAAATTGCTGTGGCTATTCATGGGTGTTTTGGCTCCATATAAATATTTGAAGTATTTTTTCTATTTCTGTGAAATCTGTCTTTGATATTTTAATTGGGATTGCATTGAATCTATAGATTGCTTTGGGTAGTATGAACATTTTAATGATATTCATTCTTCCCATCTATGAAGATGGTATATGCTTCCATTTATTTCTATCTTCCTTCATTTCTTTCTTCAATGTTCTGTAATTTCTGAGTACAGGTCTTTTACCTCCTTGGTTAAGTTTATTCCTAAGTACTTTATTTTTCTTGTTGCTATAGTAAATGGGATTTGTTTTCTCACTTTTATTTCTGAGGTTTCATTATTGGTATACAAAAATGCTTTTGATTTCTGGATATTGACTTTATACCCAGCTATTTTGGTACATTTGCTTATTAGATCAAGTAAGTTTCTGGTGGAGCCTATCGGGTTTTGTATGTACACTATCATATCATCTGCAAATAATGACAGTTTGACTTCTTCCTTTCCAATTTGGATATCTTTGATTCCTTTTTCTTCTCTGATGGCTAAGGCTAGAACTTCCAAGACAATGTTGAACAGAAGTGGAGAAAGTGGACAGCCTTGTCTTGTTCCTCATCTTAGGGGGAAAGCTTTATTTTTTGCTTGTTGAGTATGATGTTGGCTTCAGGTTTCTCATATTTGGCCTTTATGATGAGGTATGCTCCCTCTATTCCCATTTTGCTGAGGGTTTTTTTTTTTTATCATAAATGGTTGCTGTACTTTATCAAATGCTTTTTCAGCATCTATTGATATGACCATATGGCTTTTGTCTTTCAATTTATTGATGTGGTGTATTATATTTATTGATTTATGAATGTTGTACCATCCTTGCATCCCTGGGATGAAACCCACTTGATCATGGTGTATGATCTTTTGAATGTATTTCTGGACCTGGTTGGCCAATATTTTGTTGAGAATCTTAGCATCTATGTTCATCAGAGATATTGGCCTATAGTTTTTTTTCTTAATTGGGTCTTGACCTGGTTTTGGGATTAGAATAATATTGACCTCATAGAAAGAGGATTTTTTTTGTATAGGTTGAGAAGGATAAAAGTTAGTTCTTCTTTAAGTGTTTGGTAAAATTCACCTGTGTATCCATCTGGTCTGGGGCTCTTGTGTTTTGGGAGATTTTGGATTAATTCTTTGATTTCACTAGTTGTTATTGGCCTATTCAGTCTTTCTGCTTCTTCTGGATTCACTTTTGGTAGATTGTGCATTTCCAGAAATGTGTCCATTTCACTTAGGTTGTCATATTTTTTGTCATATAGTTGTAACTTCTTAAAATCCTTTGTATTTCTGAAGTATCAGTTGTGATTTCTCCTCTGTCATTTTTGAATCTGTTTATTTGGGTCCTCTCTCTCTTTTTCTTGATGAGTCTGGATAAAGGCTTGTTAAATTTGTTTATTCTTTCAAAGAACCAGCTCCTGGATTTGTTGATTCTTTGAATTGTATTCTGAATCTCTAAGTTATTTAGTTCTGCTCTGATCTTAATGATTTCATTCCTTCTACTGGCTCTGGGCTTTTTTTGTTGTTACTCCTCTAGTTCTTGAAACCTTCTTGTTAGGTTGTTTGTATAAACTTCTTCTGACCTTTCTAGGTAGGCCTGTATTGCTATGAATTTCTCTCTGAGCACTGCCTTTGCTGTGTCCCATAGGTTTTGGGCTGTTGTGTATTCATTGTCATTTGTTTATAGAAACTATTTGATTTCATCTTTGATCTCATTGTTACCCATTCCTTACTTAAAAGCATGTTATTCAGTCTCCATGAGTTAGAGTATTTTTGTTTTTTTCCCTTGAGATTGGTTTCTAGTTTCAAGCCATTGTGACCTGAGAAGATGCTTGATATGATTTCAATTTTCCTGTATTTGTGGAGGCTTTTCTTGTGACCTACCATGTGGTCTGTCTTAAAGAATGGTCCATGTGCATTTAAAAAGGAATGTGTATTTTGCTTCTTTGGGGTGAAAGGCTCTATTTATATCAGTTAAGTCCATTTCCTCTAGAGTGTTGTTCAATGCCACAACATCCTTAGTGATTTTTGTTTGGAAGATCTGTCCCTTGTTGATAGTGAGGTGTTACAATCCCCTAGTATTAGTGTGTTGCTGTCTGTATCCTTCTTGAAGTCCTCCAAGATTTTCCTTATATATTTCGGAGCTTCTACGTTGGGTGTATATAGGTTTACCAGAGTTATTTCTTCTTGATGGATTGTTCCCTTAAGTATTATGAAATGTCCTTTTTTATCCCTTTTTATGGCCTTCATTGTAAAATCTATTTTTTCTGAAATAAGTATTGCTACTCCAGCCTTTTTTTCATGTCCATTTGTTTAACATATATTTTTCCATCCCTTCACTTTCAATCAGTGTCTGTCTTTTGTTCTGAGGTGGGTCTCTTGAAGACAGCATATATGTAGGTCATGTTTTCTTATCCATTGGGCTACCCTATGTCTTTTGATTGGTGCATTTAATCCATTTACATTTAATGTTATTATTGATTGATATTATTTTTTGCCATTCTCCCACTTTGAACCTGTGTTCCTCTTTGGCTCTCTCTGTTTCTTCTTTTATTTTATTTGTTTATTTTTTTTAAAGCAGACCCTTTAGCATTTCTTGCAATGCTGGTTTGGTTGAGATGTATTCTTTTAGTCTTCTTTTGTCTGTCTTATTTCTCCGTCCATCTTGAATGAGAGCCTTGCTGGGTAGAGTATTCTCAGTTTCAGGCCTTTCTTTCCCATTACTTGGAATATTTTTTGCCATTCTTTTCTGGCTTGAATTGTTTCTGTTGAATAATCATTTGATCGCCTTATTGGAGCCCTCTTATATGTTATTTTCTGTTTCTCTCTTGATGCTTTTAGGATTCTCTCTTTGTCTTTGAAATTTGCCATTTTAATAATAATGTGCCTTGGAGTTGGTCTGTTTGGGTTGATCTTCATTGGGACCCTCTGTCCTTCCTGAACTTGATTAATGTTTTCACTCATCATGTTAGGAAAATTTTCAATCGTTACTTTTTTGAACAGTTTTTCCATTCCTTGTTTCTCTTCTCCTTCTGGTATCCTTATGATACCTATGTTACTGCCTTTCATGTTATCCTGCAGCTCTCTTAAAACCTCTTCATTCTTGTTCAGCCTTTTTCATTCTCTTGTACTGTCTTGGAATATTTTACTACATTGTCCTCTAGCTCACTGATCTGGTCCTCTGCTTCCTCAAGCCTACTGTTGATTCCTTCTATTGCGTTCTTCAATTCAGAAATTGTATTCTTCATTTCCTCCTGGCTCTTACTGATAGTTTCTAAGTCCTCTTTGATGCTGATGTAGCTCTCAGTAAGTTCCTTGTAACTTCCTGGCATTCTCTGTAGTTCCCCTGGAGTTGTTTATAGTTTTCTTTGAGCTGGCTGAGCTCATTGAGCTTCTCTATCATCATTCTTCTGAATTCCATATTTGATACATTGTTTGCCTCTGTTTCATTTAGTGATCTTTTTGGTGATTCTTCCTTTCCTTCTGGTGATGGACTGATTCTTTTTTCTCCCATTTTGGGTGTCTGTTGTTGCTTGTTTTTGTTTTGGATTAATCTGCTTTGCGTCTCTGCCTTTGTGGAGCATCCTTTTGTGTTAGGAGATTTGTGGAGTTCAGTGTTTCAGTCTCCTAAATTTCCTCCACTTACTGTTCTTTGGGTGGCCTTTATGTCATTAACTTGGGCTGTTTGGTTGTATTCTGGATTGGTTGTGTATGTTGCTCCTTTCCTTCCAGTTGGCTGATTGTGAGACACTACTTCTATCCTTTCTCATACACTGTTTTTGAGCTGCTCCTAAAACAGAACTACCAGCCCAGGCAAAATAACCAGAACTTCAGAGATAACTTTCTCCTTTAATCCCCCTTTCGACTGCCTATGAATTTAACTATATATCCATACCCTCCAAGGTAACCCCCACTTTTAATCACACCCTCAGCTGCAACTGAGCCAGTCTTAATAGAGATGTAGATATATTAAGACTGTTGTACGAGGGGAAAAATTATTAAGTTGACTAAAGTATAGATAATTTTGAAGGTTACTGAGGAGTAGCAAAGATAGCAGGGATATGAGAGAGAAAACCAACTTTTCTATACTATAGAAATGAGGACAGGGAGAATCAGAAAGCCTCAAGGATGAGTGAACAGTATAATCCTATATGTGTAGTTGCTGCATCTACCTCCTTGTTCACCCTTAATGATCCCTGATTGGTACAGGTAGAGCCAGGACCTGTGTGCTTTTAGCAGAAAAAAAAAGAAAGAAAGAAAGAAAGAAAGAAAGAAAGAAAGAAAGAAAGAAAGAAAGAAAGAAAGAAAGAAAGAAAGGTTTTAGGTAGCTGGGGAGGGGAGGAATACTTAGATTAAGGACTGGGAGTGATTTGTAGCAGGAGAGTGAGTAGACTTTAAATCAAGAATAGCAGGAGGGTCTTGGGCATTTAGGTTGATTGAGATAGGGGATGAGTAAAAATATATGTGGGTTGGGATACACTATGGTATAAACAGTATTTACTTAAAATGCACTAGTTGTGTGGCTTGGAAGTGACTTTTGGAAAGGATATGTTAGGGATTAATAGTTCATGTAGTTCTCGGTATAACTCAGGTACTTGAGATTAGCAGGGATCCATTTCCTGATTCTGCCTCTTTTTCTTGGTAGTCTGCAGTCTAGCTGTGTGGTCTTGGAATGGCAGAGCCTGTACTGTCACAGTCAGGACTGATTCTGAGTGTCAGCCCCCAAGTAGGCTGGGCCGCCAGTAGCTTAGCTGGGTTTCTGTGCCACTCATGTTTTGGGGCCCTCCCTTATCTCACTGGCTCTGTGTGAAGACCTGCAGGGTGCTTGTGTGGTGTCTATGGCTGATCCTCCCCCTCCAGCTCCTGGAGGAGGTTCCTGCCTGCGATGGACACCTGGCTCCAACGAGGGGTGGCCTGCACCCTCACTGGCTCCTGTGATGGCTGGCCCTCCCAAAGCTCCCAGAGGAGGTAGCCTCTGTCTGCTAACAGCACCTGGCTTCCCAGGGGCTATGGCTAACCCTCCAAGCAGTCCAGCTCTTTGAGGAGTTTTTCACCACTGCCTCTGTGATGTATGCCTGGCTCCCCATAGGGTCTGCAGCACAGTCTCCTGTAAGGCTACTCCTCCCACTCCAGCTCCTTGAGGAGCTGCAACGGGAGAACCAGTTGCATCAGCTGCAAGTTCCTGGTTTGCAGTTTGGAGATTTTGTGGGAGCCTGTGGCCAGTGTGGGTGTGTGGCGCTTGGCCCTCCCCTTCACAGGGGCTCCGAGCCACCGTCTCCCCAATGGTGCAGCGGCAGGACTTCCAGTTTTTGTGGGAGCCTGCGTGCAGGTGTGGGTGCGTGGCATTGGGCCGCCCCCTTTGCCGAGGCTTTGAGCCGCCCTCTCCCTGGTGGCCCAGTGGCAGGACTTCAAGTCTTTGTGGCAGCCTGTGCAATGGGCCTTCCCCCTCGCAGGGGCTCCAGGCCACCCTCTCCCTGGTGGCACAGCAGCAGTTTTCGGCCCTCTCACTGTTCTGGGTGGTGTACTTCCCCCTAATGATAATTCTAGTGCTGGAAAAATAAAGGCTATACTGACCAAGAGTAATTAATATGTGCAGGAATTAAATGAAGAATGTCAAAAGCAGACCAGAACAATTTATGCTAAGAGATTTTCTGGATCATAAAAAATTAGTTTCAAAGGGATCTTAGTTATAATTTAGTCATTTCACATATACAAACACTTTAGACTGTTGTTTTTCTTGTGACCACCTTAGTTTCTTCCTCCTGCCTATCCTCAGTCCACAGGGCTCCTTCTGAAACTCTTGATGCTCTCATCTTGGCTCCCCAAATTTCCATGAGGCTTTTCAATGGTCACTTAGGAATCAACTTACCATAAGATAGAACAGAAGAGACAGAGTTTTAAGGGAGAAATATAAAGGCATGATAGAAAATACATTGCATTTATTCCGATCCATATATAAAAACTTTTTAAAAGTATTTTATTTAATATTTTTAGAGAGAGCGGAAGAGAGAGAGGCAGAGAGTGAGAGAAGTATCAATGTATGGTTGCCTTTCACCTGCCTCCAGCTACAGATCTGGCTGGAGACCTAGTTTGCAACCTGGTTATGTGTCCTGACTGGAAATAGTGCTCTGACTGTGGATAAGTTCACAGGCCGGTGCCTATCCACTGAGCCACCAACCAGGCCTTATAAAAACTTTTTTTCCAGACCCAAACTCTACCACCCAATCAGGATTCGACAAACATTTAAAAATTTTTTTAAAGATTTTATTAATTATTTTTAGAGAGAGGGGTAGGGAGAGAGGGAGAGAGACATCAATGTATGGTTGCCTTTCACCTGCCTCCAGCTACAGACCTGGCTGGAGACCTGGCTTGCAACCTGGTTATGTTGCCCTGGCTGGGAATCGAACCAACAACCTTTGGGTTCACAGGCCGGTGCCTTATTCACTGTGCCACCAGCCAGGGCCTCAACAAACATTTTTGAGCAACTACTTTGTATGGGCACTGTTCCAGGCATGTGTGATATATCCCTGGATAAAACTGACTACACCATCTTTTCTTTTGGAGGTCATAGTTAGGGAGGGAAACAGAACATAAACAATAAACAAATTGATAAGTAGAAAGGAGCTGATGAGTACTCTAAAACAAAAAAAGAGAGGGGCAAGGAGAAAGGGAATGTGGGAAGGGATATTATAATTTAAAATGGATTGATTAGATACTCAAACAATTACTTGGACACCAATGAATGCCCTAGCAGCACTGTTCACAATACTCCAAGGTAAAAACAACCCAAATGCCCATTAATAGTTGAATGGGTAAACAAATTGTGGTATATACACACAGTGGGACATTATTCAATCTTTAAAAGGAGTAAAGTACTGATGTATGTTTCAACAGGTCTGAACTTTGAAAACACTACGTTAATAAATCATGGAAATCAGACACATAGGGCACTTATTTTTATTCTATATATATGGGATTTTTTAAAAATAGGAAGTATTTTATATATATGTATATATATATTTTAATTTTATTGTTGTTGTATTACATCCATCCCCTTTTTGCTCCCCTCTGTCCCCCTCCCCACCCACCCATTCCCCCCAAAGTCAATTCCCCTGTTGTCCATGTCTATGGTTCCTTTATACTAGGTTCTTGTCTAAGCTGCTCCCCTTTCTTGCCTCTGCCTCCCCCATCCCATGTCCCCCCAACCCCTTTTCCCCTGAACACTGAAGGCCTATTCTTTGTATTCATACACTTGGTTCTGTTTTGCTTGTTGTTAGTTTTCCTCATTATTGTCCCATAATGGGTGAGATCATATGATATTTGTCCTTCACTGACTGGCTTATTTCACTAAGCATAATACTCTCCAGTTCCATCCATGTTGTTGCAAAGGGTACAAGTTCCTTCTTTCTTTCTGCTGTATAGAATTCCATTGTGTAAATGTACCAAAGTTTTTTCATCCAATCATCCACTGATGGGCACTTAGGCTGTTTCCAGCACTTGGCTATTGTAAATAGTGCCACTATGAACATAGGTGTGCATAGGTTCTTATGAATTGGTGTTTCAGAATTCTTTGGATATAGTCCAAGTAGTGGAATTGCTGGATCCAAAGGCAGTTCCATTTTTAGATTTTTAAGGAAACCCCATACTGTTTTCCACAGTGGTTGCACCAGCCTACATTCCCACCAACAGTGTATGAGGGTTCCCTTTGTCCCTCATCCTCGCCAACACCTGTTGTTTATTGATCTGTTGATGATTGCCATTTTGACAGGTGTGAGGTGGTATCTTATTGTGGTTTTAATTTGCATCTCTCTGATGACTAGTGATGTTGAGCATTCTTTCATATGCCTCTGGGCTCTTTGTATATCTTCCTCAGTGAGTTGTCTGTTCAGGTCCTTTGGCCCCTTTTTAATTGGGCTGTCTATCTCCCTGGTGTTGAGTTGCATTAGTTCTTTATATATTTTGGAAATCAGACCCTTGTCTGAGGTATCATTGGCAATTATGTTTTCCCATACAGTTGGTTCCCTTTGAATTTTGCTGATATTTTCTTTAGCTGAACAGAAACTTTTCAATTTGATGTAGTCCCATTTGTTGATTTGTTCTTTGATTTCCTTTGCCCTTGGTGAAGTATCAGTAAACATATTTTTGCATAGGATATCCAAAAGTTCACTGCCTATATTTTTCTCTAGGACCTTTATGGTGACACTGCTTATGTTTAAATCCTTTATCCATCTTGAGTTTATTTTGGTGTATGGTGTAAGTTGGTGGTCTAGTTTTATCTTTTTGCATGTTGCTGATCAGTTCTCCCAACACCATTTGTTGAAGAGACTGTTTTGACTCCATTTTATGTCCCTTCCCCCTTTGTCAAATATTAGTTGACCATAGAGTCCTGGGTTAATTTCTGGGCTCTCTATTCTGTTCCATTGATCTATATGTCTATTCTTATGCCAGTACCATGCTGTTTTGATGACAGTAGCCTTGTAGTATTGTTTGAAGTCCGGTATTGGGATTCCTCCTACCTTGTTCTTCTTTCTCAAGATTGTGGTGGCTATTTGTGGGTGTTTTTGGCTCCATATAAATTTTTGAAGTATTTTTTTCTATTTCTGTGAAGTC
The DNA here is from genome assembly GCA_004026585.1 of Noctilio leporinus. Taxonomy (NCBI): domain Eukaryota; kingdom Metazoa; phylum Chordata; class Mammalia; order Chiroptera; family Noctilionidae; genus Noctilio; species Noctilio leporinus. Next base: position 61,697 of record PVIW01008266.1, read on the forward strand.
TGTCATTGGTATTTTCATTGGGATTGCATTGAATAGGTAGATTGCTTTGGGTAGTAGGGACATTTTAATGATGTTAATTCTTCCCATCCATGAACATGGTATATGCTTCCATTTATTTGTGTCTTCCTTGATTTCTTTCTTCATTGTTCTGTAGTTTTCTGAGTACAGGTCTTTTACCTCCTTAGTTGATTCCTAGGTACTTCATTTTTCTTGTTGCTATGGTAAATGGGATTTGTTTTTTCACTTCTTTTTCTGTTGTTTCATTATTGGTATACAAAAATGCTTTTGATTTCTGGACATTGACTTTATATTCAGCTATTTTGCTAAATTAGCTTATTAGGTCACGTAAGTTTCTGGTGGAGTCAATCGGGTTTTGTATGTACACTATCATATCATCTGCAAATAATGACAGTTTGACTTCCTACTTTCCAATTTGGATACCTTTGATTCCTTTTTCTCCTCTGATGGCTATAGCTAGAACTTCCAAGACAATGTTGAATATAAGTGGAGAAAGTGGACAGCCTTGTCTTGTTCCTGATCTTAGGGGGAAAGCTTTTAGTTCTCGTCCAATAAGTATGATGTTGGCTTCAGGTTTCTCATAGATGGCCTTTATGATGTTGAGGTATGCTCCCTCTATTCCCATTTTGCTGAGGGTTTTTATCATAAATGGTTGCTGCACTTTATCAAATGCTTTTTCAGCATCCATTGATATGATCATATGGTTTTTAACTTTCAATTTGCTGATATGGTGTATTACATTTATTGATTTTCGAATGTTGTACCATCCTTGCATCCCTGGGATGAACCCCACCTGATCATGGTGTATTATCTTTGTAATATACTGCTGAATCCGATTGGCCAATATTTTGTTGAGAATTTTAGCATCTATGTTCATCAGAGATATTGGCCTGTAGCTTTCTTTCTTAGTTGGATCTTGCCCTGGTTTTGGGATTAGAATAATATTGGCCTCATAGGAAGAGTATGGGAGTCTTCCCTCTTCCTGAATTTTTGGTAAAGTTTGAGGAGGATAGGAGTTAGTTCTTCTTTAAATGTTTGGTAAAATTCACCTGTGTAGCCATCAGGACCAGGGCTTTTGTGCCTTGGGAGATTTTGGATGACTTCTTTAATTTCATTAGTTGTTATTGGCCTATTGAGGCTTTCTGCTTCTTCTGGGTTCAGTTTTGGTAGATTATACCTTTCTAGAAATGTGTCCATTTCATCCAGGTTGTCATATTTTTTGTCATAGAGTTGTTTGTAGTAATTTCTTACAATCTTTTGTATTTCTGAGGTATCAGTTGTGATTTCCCCTCTTTCAGTTCTGATTCTGTTTATTTGGGTCCTCTCTCTCTTTTTCTTGATGAGTCTGGATAAGGGCTTGTCAA
>PVIW01008267.1:0-62978 GCA_004026585.1 Noctilio leporinus
GCCCCGTCCCCCGCATCCTGTCCCGTGTCCCCGTGTCCCCTCTGCACGCCCCGCCTGTCCGTGTCCCCTCTGCACCCCCCGCCTGTCCCCTCTGCGGCACCCAAGGGCCGCGTTCTCTCCCGGCAGGGCAGCCCGGCTCAGCTCTGCTAGGCGCCAGGCAGTTCAAAGCCACAAGGCCGGCGTCCGGCAGACCTGGGGACTCGGTGACACTGAATTCTGAAAGGTCCTTCTTGTCCTTCCGGTCTTCATCTGGACGCCCTGCGCGCAGGGAATGTGCGTGAGCCTCCCGCTCTCACGGGAGTCGGGGACCTCAGTTCCGCTTGCGACCTTAGCTCCCGGGATGAGCGCCCCTGGGCTAGACGTGGCCTCCGGCCGCCTGCGTGCACACGCACTCACACACTCACACTCACATTCACACACACGCATGCACATATACTCCCACTCCTACACACACATGCAGATACTCTCACACCCACACACACACACATATACTCCCACACTCACACGCACATACACACACACTCACACATATACTCACACACATGCACACACACACACATACTCTCACACCCACACCCACACACATATACTCCCACTCCCACATGCACACACACACACAAATGCTCACACACACATGCACACACATACGCATATACTCTCTCACACATATACTTCCACACCCTCACATACACACACATTCACACACACACGTACGCATTCACCCATACACACACACGCACATATATATATACTCCCACTCCTACACACACACACACATATCCTCACACCCACATACACACACATATACTTCCACTCCCACACTCACATACACTCACACGCACTCACACATATACTCGTACACGCGCACACATGCACACACACACACGCATATACTCTCACACATATACTCCACACCCTCACGTACACACACATTCATACACACACGTAGGCGCTCACCCATACACACATTCACACACACAGGCACAAGCTCACTCCTCACCTCTCTGCACAGCTCTGGATCGGCAACCCTGTTTCCCTTCGAGTGGAAATAAAAATGCAGAGTGCTTCCCGCCTCTGTTTCCATCCACTCCTGGTTCAGGAGAAAAAAGAACCTGAAGGAGGCTTGCAGAACATTTGTACTGAAGACGCGTCCGACCACGAACACCTGGTCAGGGAGGAGACGGGACATACGGGCCCCGGTGACCTGCCCTGCGCGGAAGCCTCACTCCCTGAGAAGCTGGCAGAGACGGCTGACAGGACAAACGGCTCAAAGCCAAGTCAGTTCTTGGCTGTTCCTTTGAATTTTGGTCACTCGTTATGTCTTCACATATTTTAGTGAGGATTTTAGAGTCCATTTAAAATTGACAGTAGTATGGCAATGATCACTGATGAAATTTAGTCTACTGGTGATGTATTGATCCATTTCATTCTCCTAAAAATAACATTTCCATTTTTTTAATACATGAAGCTGTTACTCCCAGAACTGGGAGGATCAGAATTTTCTGAAATTGTTGCTGAGCCAGATACTTTCCGGGCCCAGAAATGGACAAATTTAACTATTAACTATTAATATTTACATGTTAATATTAATATGTTAATAGTGACTATTAACATATCAATGATGGTGATTCCACCACACTATAAATCTACATAAAAATAGCGAAACAAAAGTAAGATCCTTAGGGAATAATTTAGACTAATGTACAGGAAACAACCACACAAATTCACACACGCACACAGTGTTTCCACAAAAATGTTACCATATCCTCATCTAGTATACACTTGCTATTAAAATAAAGATTTTGGGAGCTCGAAAGGTAAAGCAGACACTATTTCAACTCCTCAGACTGTTAGCCCAGTTCATTTCTATGACGTTGTTGTTTTTCCCCTATTTAATAGAGAAATGTATAATTCCATCTTAATACTGAACTAAGCTAAAGTAGAAAACCAAACATTGGGGATGAGTGAAAAAGAATCCAGCACAGAAATAAGTTGATCCATTAAACCTTTGGCATCTGCCTTGGAAAGTACAAATGCTCCTTTGTGTTTCTTTTTCCTCATATTAATATGAAGAACGCAGGAGGCACGGAAGTTGATGGGAACATTGGGGGTTTACTAGACCACTCGGAGTATAATTGTGACCTGGCATTGCTGTGGGCTTTTTAAAGCAGTGATTAATCAGTGCTATACTTACAGGTTATTATAAGCCCATTTTTTTTGTGTTAAGAACACAAAAATGAGTCTCTGTTTTCATCCTGCAACTTGTTAAGAACGTCACAAACGCAGGATAAATGAACAGGGTGAGCAGGAGTTCGGGGCCCCTGTGTCCGAATGGTTAAACGCATGGTATTGCCAGTGAGACAGCTTGAATTCCGGCATGCCTGGCTCCTAGCTGTGTGACATTCCAGAAGTGACTAAGTCTCTCAGTGCCTGTGTTATTTTCAGAAAGAGGGGTCACTAACTGAGACCACCTGACCAGGTTGCTGTCATGATGAAATGATACAATAGGTGAAAAGTTCTTTGTATCTGGCAAGATAGTTTATCGTCTAATAATTCGAATTTCTTACTCAGGTACCGAAAGCTCACCGCCCAACCAAGAGAGATGAGAGAGACTTAGAGGTAGTGTGGCCTCCGGCCACCTTTGCCATTATGCACATTCGAATACCAAGGTCACGTGGTGTTTCTCGCATGTCTAGAACATGCTCATAACTTTCTTGGGCTTTGGAGGACGGAGAAGAGACAGCAAAGGCTGTTCTCCAGCTGCACCAGGGGCGAGGGAGCAGTTCAGGGCCATCCCGTGAGCTCCGGACTCCTGCCCCACACGCTTCTCAGCTTCATCCACGCTGGTGGGCATTGCACAGGCCACGTCACGCCAGATGTGGGCTAAGAGGTTTCCCCTTCTTAGTTTAGTAGCATTTTATCTTGCCTGTTTTAAAGCAGGGGAACTGAGAAACGGAGCCATTTCCTTTTTCCCGTTCAGAAAGGGCTTGGCAAGGGCTTTGGGCCCAACGTCTGTCCCACCTTCCCACCTCCAAGATGCCCTTCTCTCCCCGCCCGAATGAGAAAGGAGGTGATCCTGGGTCTGTCCACGGGGAAGGTGAGGTGTTGCAGGAACACAGCGTCTCCTGCAGCCGCGGACGCTGACGGAAGGCTTCCTGGTACGGGCACACTGTGCACTTGCCCTCTAAGAAAGCTGCCTCCATGTTCCCTGCTACTTCTGTTGTCGTTCTTCGGAGTGAGTTCAAGAATTTTCCCCTAATTCGCCTGTGAGGCTGAATTTTCCAACATGGAGATGGAGCGACAGAGAGAATAAGGGACATGAACGGCAGTCACAGATGAATACCCCGTAGATTTTCAAACCCAGATAGAATACATTTCGGGAAGTGACATTTGTAGCCTATTAGAATTTAACGAGTACATCACAGTTAGACAGAGTTACTGCGGCAGATCCTGGATGAAGACATCGATGAAACGCACCCAGCAGTTCATTGCGGGAGACAGGTCTGCGTTCGGGCCCAGACAGGAGACGCTCCGTGTAACTTCTGGCCAACTGCTTACCCACCTGGAGTCTGCATTTTCCTGTCTGCACAAAGGGTCTGATGGTATCCACCTCATGCGGTTATTTAAATAAAAATGCATGTAACGTGTGCAGCGCAGCACGTGACAGCAGGATAGTCACCAGAGGCCTGGCGTTCCCACGTGGCAGCCACCCACGGCTAGAAGGCCAGCGCTGAAGTGCAGACAGGCTGACCCGCTTTGCCAGCTATCTGGTAGGAAAAGTTCTCAAATACTACCCCTGGCACCGATCAACTTATAGCTGAGATTTATTAACCCGTGCTCGGTAATTTCCGTCACGCTGCTGACGCTCCTTCAAGGGGACCCAGTTGAGTTTCTATAAGAGGGAGACACTGTCCTCATGCTGTGGCGGGTTGGTGGTGGAGGGAGCGTGTGGTGCTTACACCCAGCGGTGCCCTCACACGGAAGGGTGTGCCCCCGGGCCAGCTGCTTTGAAGGAAATCAGTCTAGATCCCCGATCTCCATATGTGTCATTTCTTACATTTCATTTGCCTAAAGAGTATAGTCAAAATACCGTGCTGTTCCCAGCTCCTCGGTCCCCAGTCCTTTCTGCCTTGGAAAAAAGCAAATTTCTCCTTCATCTCCGGTTAAAATGACATACGACCCCTCTTGTGTAAAAATTCTAGGGTGCCAAGCTAAAAAATTCAGAACATTGGTGTTGGTTATAAGGAAGTGACTTATGATTAGGTGACCTATTTCTGCAGATCAGGTGGCTTCCAAGTTACTGCTTCACCCAAAGTGAAAGAGGAACTCGTCAAATTCCCTACTTGTTTTGGTGACAGTTACTAAGTAATTTGTGGTTCATAATGTGGAAGGAAGGTGTTTAAAAGTTTGAGTGAAGTGATTATAATAAAACTCCTTCCAGCCACCTTCAAATACTTAGGTGAACAAGGAGATTTAGGATTCATATTTAAAGAAGAAAGGGAAAATGAGGACATTTTTAGGAAAAATATGCATCAAAAGATGCTTGACCAAATTATTTTTAAAAAGCCATATTTTTCTCATTTAGAAATGTATTTCTAAGAAAATGTACTTTTATGTGGATTGGCTATAGCTATTTATAATATACTTACATTATTACAGTGAAGTATACATTATAAATTCTAACAGTACAGACAATTATCATTTAAACCCTTAACCCAGAAATGTAAAACTGTAAATGTCTGTCTATAGACATATATTTTGTTAAAGACAGATTCCAGAAAAGTTGTTCAAACTTAAAAATACATGAAAACAAGACAAAAGTTGGTGAGGAAGTTGACTGAAAATACTGCCAAGGGACAAAACTAATTTAAAACTTTCAACTGCTATTTCAAGCTTGTCTTTGTATTTTTAAGTGAGTAAGGATGAGTATAAAATCACTGTGCTATTAAGACTCCAGTAGGTTTATCTAAAAGAGTGCTGTGGAGATAATTTAAGAATTATTTTCAGAATGTGGGAGGTTATGTTTTTTGTTCTCACTTAAACTTATGTGTAGAGTTGATGAGGTTGACTTAAAATGGGCGAGGGGTACATAGTGTATATACATATATTTGTCTCGTTTTGATTTGATTTTTACTTTTTTTATTGAACTTATTGGGGTGACATTGGTTAATAAAATTATATAGGTCCATGTGTCCAATTCTATAATATATCATCTGCATGTTGTATGTTCCCCACCCCAAAGTTTATATATATATTTTTACTGTGGCATATAAGTGAGCATAAAAATTGGATTGGAAGAATGTGGAAATGATGAGTGTGAAATCCCTACACACATCATTGAGTTAAAGCCTTGGACTGTCCCGAAGTCTAGCAAGTGACGGGCAAGTGTCCTGACAGCTGCCTGGCCTCTGTATTTCCACCCTGACTCCTCCCATGTGACCTTGCTGGTGCCATCTGGGTGGCCTGCACCTCTGAGCATTTTTTAAAAAGATTTCATTTATTATTTTTAGAGGGAGGGGAAGAGAGAGAGACAGAGAGGGAGAGAGACATCAATGTGTGGTTGCCTTTCACCTGCCTCCAGCTAAGGACCTGGCTGGAGACCTGGCTTGCAACCTAATTATGTGCCTGGCTGGGAATCGAACCAGCGACCTTTGGGTTTGCAGCCCAGTGCCTTACCCACTGTGCCACCAGCCAGGGCCCTCTGAGCTTTTAGAGAGAGAGAAAACAGACATAGGAAGAAAAAGAGAGAGAGAGAGAGAGAGAGAGAGAGAGAGAGAGAGAGAGAGAGAGAGAGAGAAGAAAGAGAGAGAGAGAGAGAAGAAAGAGAGAAACAGTGATTGGTTGCTTCCATGCACATCCTGATTGGAGCTCAAGTCCACAACCTAGGCATGTGCCTTGACCAGGAATCGAACCTGCCACCTTTTGGTATAAGGGACAATGCTCCAACCAGCTGAGCCACACCAGCCAGGGGAAGGGGTCCTCTAATTCTTTTGTGTAACTGGCATTTGCTGGTGGCAGGTTACAGGCTCTGCCGGCACTGAGAGCCGAGGGCGCGTGGCTGGTCTCCAGCTGTTGGCATCCCGGCTGGAGCAAGGCTGGGGGCCGGTCCGAGGCTTCGGGTTTAGGCGGGAGAATGGAGGCCGCATAAAGACGGTGGGGAACGTCCCTCCAGTCATGCCCTCCTCCCTCCTCCCCTTCCCCTGACTGGTCTTCCTCCCCTTCTGCGGGGAGCAGGGAGGTGTGACTGAAAGCCCCCCACCGCCGCATCATTAGCAGCGAGCCCACCAGGCGGTTCACGGCTCACCGAGGGGACAGCCCCGGAGATTTACGCGTCTGGCCTTTAGAAAATATTTAACGTTAGACTGAAATCTTGACACACTGAGAACTCAGTTCTCTGCCAGTCTCCTTTAATTAATCCCATGGACGGCTCCTGTGTCCTGCGCGAGCCTGTGACTCGGAGGCTGCCAGCCATGGGCGCCCGGTTCCAAGGGACTCAGTCCCTGTCAGGGACCTGCACTGGCGAGTGAGTACAGCAGACAAGCCTGCGCCCGCGACAGTGACACAACGCTCTCCAGCTTCACGTTCATAATAGAACCTTTTTCTTTATTAATTTCCAGCTTGAAATCATTCTTCATGAAAAAAACAGGCACACCCAGGTGAAGGAAATCTAATAATTCATTACCACCGCGGCAAAGGTAAGTTTTCTTCATAGGCTTGTCAGAGTCCTTTGGTTTACCGAGTCTATTGAATATTTCCTTAGGAGCTGGTACGGACATTCAGTGCTTCTCCTCATTTTGAGGGAACAAATGCACCCTAACACCTACATACCTGCGCCTTTGGTGGATCTTAGGCACTGGCTGATGCTCCCGTTTATCCACTGGACCCCAGTCCTTGCGAATCCCCTAAGGACAGGATGTAGAACTTGACCTATACCTGCGACCTTTGCCCACGCCCATCCTTCGATAAGCGGTAAGTCTATGAATAATGGCAGCCGAGTCCCAGATGAAAAATTATGCATCTCATAAAACACTGTTCTACCGAAATGTCAAGCCAAGGCGAGGCTGCACCGCCAGCCCTGCACTTGGCATTTTCCCTCTGTCTGCTTTGTTGCCATGAAGCAAACACGAACAGTGAGGATTTGTGTCAGGCAGGTAGCAGGTGTCAGAAATCTATTCTTAGGTCTCTGGTCCCTTGCACAGGCCTGTGGGTGGCGGCGGAAAGACAGTCGGCTGCAGGCGGGGATCCCTCGTCGGCCCCAGGAACAGACTCCACGTTAAATGAGGAGGGCTCAATGCTGAGCTTCTCGGTCCCAACGCATCGTTTATAATGAAAATTGTAATTCGGCATCTTTATTTGACATGCCTGCTTTTGACTGCTCTGGAAATGCAATGCATAACAAGGTCTTTATAACTTGATCATTAAACTTACGATTGTCTAAGAACATTTTTAAGGATGCGAGTGACAGGCTGGATTCTTTTTTGCATTATCGTGGTGCACACATCATACACACGAGAGATGAGTGAGTGTAAAGTAGAAGGTTCTCTTAATTATTCTTTGGGGCACAATTCATCATAATTTTTTTATTCCTTTAAATGCTCTCTTTATCAGGTTGTTTCAGACATTTCATTATCAAAATGTAGGCTTTTATTGATGAAGATTGTTGTAGGCAGCTGTAAGTTTGTGAGAGGTAGTAGGTGTGTCTTTCTACAGGCATTTTATGCATCAATAATCATATGATTGACACATAAAAAAGAGCCCATTAGGAACGGCTTTCTATTAAAAAAAAATAACCCAATACCACATTCTACAGTGTAATTGTAATGTACGGTGTAAGAACTTAAAGCAATCCTGCCCAAATCTTCAGGTGCTTGGGCACGTGAGAATAGTTATTCAAAGCAAAACGTAGCTGAAACTTCTGAGTTGCCAATCTGGTTTCATCATCTGCCCCTTTTTACACAGATAGTCACTAACGAATACATCAGGGAAAGTTTAGGCCACACTGAGCCATAACAGCTCCACTCAAGTGCGGTGGGTACGAGCCCAGGTTGCTAACTCCAGATCATTCATTATTTGTTTGTAAAATGGAAGAGCATTTTTAAAAATGCCATTCCTCTGTGTTGAGCTAGACACAATCATTTCTTCAACTTCCTGGAATATCCTGTGTGTGCTTTATATATTTGGGCTTCTGAAGTAGAGATCAAATCTTGAAAGTCATCTGTGATGAATTATCTGGAAATCAGTAACAAAGTTGATAAGCAGTAACACAGAATAAAAAATATTCTATTGTTTTAGCTAAGTTTATACAGAACCAGTAATTTCAAACAAGCATCTAAAATCTGAAACTGAGAACAAACATTTCCTCTTTTTGGTCAAACAAAGCAACCTTGGCAAATAAAATAATTTAAAATGAGTTAAATTTTCAGGCTTGCAGGAAGTAAATTATATCGAGCCTAAAATTTCTATCATTGGAAAACTTTCCACCATGCAGAGAAATTTGAGAATTTTTCCTCCTATAGAGTATGTGTCGTTCTCTGACTGACTTACTTCACTGAGCACAACACCCTCAGGTCCATTCATGCAGTCGCAAAGGGTAAGACTGTCTTCATTTTCACAGCCAAGTAAACATGCCATAGCTTTTTAACCCACTCTCCTACTGATGGGTATTTGAGCTATTTCCAAATCTTGGCTATTGTAAATAATGCTGCAATGAACATAGGGGTGCACATGTATTCTTTTGAATTAGTGTTTAGGGTTTCTTTGGATAAATTCCCAGGAGTATATCATCTGGTTATAAGATAGTTCCATCTTTAATAGTTTGAAGACCTTCCATACTGTTTTCCACAGTAGCTACACCAGTCTGCATTCCCACCTGAAGTGCACCAGGTTTTCCTTTTCCCCACATCCTCGCCAGCACTTGTTTTGTTGTTGCTTTATTGATGATGGTCATTCTGATGGGTGTGAGGTGGTACCTCTTTGTAGTTTTAATTAGCACCTCTCTGATGATTGGTGACATTGAGCATCTTTTCATATGTCTATGGACCTGTATGTCTTCTTTGGAGAAGTGCCTATTCAGATCCTCTGCCCATTTTTCAAACGGATTGCTTATTTATTTGGTCTACGTTTTATGAGTTCTTCATAAATTTTGGGTATTAACCCCTTATCAACTGTATCATTGATGAAGATGTTCTTCCATTCAGTGGGTTGCCTTCTCATTTTGTTGATGGTTTCCTTGGCCCTGCAAAAACTTTACAGTGTGATGCAGTCCCATTTGTGTAGTTTTCTTTTGTTTCCTTTGACCAAGGAGATGTTTCAAAAAAAATATTTCTATAAGAAATGTCTGAGATTTTACTGCCTGTGTTTTCTTCTAGGACTTTCGTGGAGAATAGTTTCTTTAGAGCCAATGATTTAGATGGAATTATTCGCATGGTAGAGACCTTGACTAGCCCTCCTGATTTCATAAAGAATTTCCTCTGAACACCAAACAAGCTTACTTTCAATGTCATTCTCATGAAATTGCCTTTAATTCTGTAATTCAACCTTTGATGTCTCATACTGTGAGCTTGTATATTTCCAGGTTTCTCTCCCACAACTGAAGTTCAGGTTTATAAATCACTCCATTATGAACCTGGCTCATATATTTGACACCCTACCCACTTCTCACCACCTACAGGTGACGGGGGGAAAGTTGTTTCTAAAAGAACAAGGCTGAGGATCAGGCCCTGCAGTGAGGCACAACTTCTCCCCCTAGTTATGCATTTTCAAGTGTAACAAGTAGAAATTACTTTATGTAATGATTTATTATTTTAACAAAAAACCCTCCAAGCCCTGGCTGGTGGCACAGTGGATAAGGTGCTGGCCTGTGAACCCAAAGGTTGCTGGTTCGATTTCCAGCCAGGGCACATAACCAGATTGCAAGCCAGGTCTCTAGCCAGGTCCATGTCTGGAGGCAGGTGAAAGGCAACCATACATGGATGTTTCTCTCCCTCTCTGTCTCTTTCCCTTCCCCTCTCTCTAAAAATAATAAGTAAAATCTTTAAGAAAAACAAAACCTCCTACTGTCTTAAACAGTGGGTTTTGGATGTTTTTGAAGTTAACCACAATAAGTGATGCATCTTACATCATGGCCCAGGACACAGCCTCCACCCAGGCACGTGTTACCTCCATCGCAGAAAGAGGGTTTTGACCAAGCAATGTTTGTCCCAGGATGCAGAGCACTCTGACATGTTTTCCATTCTATTTCATTTTTTAAAAGTACATCGTTGGTTTATAGTTCATTGAACTGACTCCATTAATACACTCATACATTGGGAACCATACTTTAGATTATCGATGAACCATTACGTGAGATAACGCAACTGACACTCCGTCCCTGAGCTCTGTCGTCCTGACATGACCCCGCCCTGGGCCAGCTACTGCCTTCCAAAAGGACGGCTGTGCAGCACTGCACTCACCCGCCCACGGAGCCGGCTGTGTCCCCACGTGAGCAGACCATGGAGGCCGAGGAAAGAACCAGAGGAAGCCCAGGCGGAAGGTCCCCCTCGGGGAAGCAGCGTGGCATTCTGGTGGCTCTCCGGAAACCCCTTCGCTTATAGGAGACCTGTGACTCAGGCTGCTCCTATCAAAGTAGACGTGCCAGCATTTGGAGGAAAACTTTTGCAGAGCGTTCGCAGGGAGGTGTGGTCATTTTTTCATCTTGTTGAAGTCTCTGGCAAGTTTTGTGTGACACCCTGTGCCGCAGCCGCACTTGGAGCCTTGAGGCCCATCTCTGATACGCCCAGGAATGGCATTTGCCTTCCTGAGACTGTCATGGCTCCCACATGTGAGGCCGTTACTACGACACAGCCTTGCACCACTGAGTACCCAGAGACTCAGCTACGGAACCTGCTCTGGTCTAAGATATATTCTCAGTGCCTTCTTAAACTGCTTCTTCAGATCCCATTACCTTTAAGTGAAAGCAAACACTGCTGTAAAGCAGAAAAACTATTAACGTTGTCAATATGGAGAGAAGCCATTTCCAAAACAGATTGTCGAACGTGAAGGGGCTTTCCGTACGGAACCTCATAGAAATGAGGTACAGGCTCTTGAAGGTGTTAGGGGTGCTTCGTTGCTCACGGTGGACGTTGCACCCGGCCTCGCTGAGCTACAGCCCAGGTGGCTGTTCTCCTGCGAACGTATCCATCTTAGGAGCGGGGCCTGGTGGGGACGCGCGCAGGCCCGGAGGTGCCCCTGCCTCGCTCTCCTCCCTTGCGCTGCGTTCCTGCCCTATCCGGACACTGAGCGATGGCAGGAGAGAATATTCAGAGATGGCGGTTCCCACCGGAGCCCTGAACAGTGTTGCTTTCACGAAAGACGGCCGCAGCGGGCCTGTTATCCATTTTCAACGCGCAGCAGCCTCCGTGGCTGCTCTGTGGCCCGGGGAACTGGACCAGCTGAGAGGAGACCCAGAGCCCGCGGCCACCTGCTCAGCCCCGTCTCTTTCTGGGGGACAGGCGAGTGCCGCCCGCGGGTTCGCCCCACAAGGACACTGAGGTCCCTGTTTGGTGGCCTCTACTCCTTGCCCGCCTCCTCCTTCTGACATCGTGGGGAGAGGGCTGGCGCTCAGAAGCAGAACACCATCTAGTCTGCTTTCCATCCTCAAGTTCAGGCGTACAGACACGCCCGGAGCTCGGGACCCGCGGTGGCTCAGCACAGAGGACGCTTGAGGGGGCCCTCCAGCCCCTCCGCAGCCGCGGCTCTGCTCTGTGTTTCTCCCCTGCGTCTGTCACCAAGGAGACCGATCCTCACACCAGCACAGGCAAGACTTCCCACCGTTTCTGCAAGGCCAAGTTCTCGTCACAGCACCAAGTGCACAAGGCAAGGCACGGAGTGGGGCTCAGGGCCAAACCCCCTCTTTCTGTTTTCAAGCTAAATGTTGGGTGACGAGGCTCGGGGAGACGGCAGGGAGCGGCAAGGCCTGCGGGCGCCTCGTCAGCAGAAGCGACAGCTGCAGCGTGTCCCAGGTCGGTTGGGGCAGGTGTGGAAAGAAGTTTTTTCTGAAGAAGGGAAACTTCACAACTGTAGGAAACGTGCAAATGAATGGAGATGGTGAGGTGGTTAGGAAGCTCAAGATGCTTCCACTTTCCTCTTAGAAGGCCTGCTGTTAGCCTTGTTGGTGGGTGGCCAGGTCCTGGGGACGGCGAAGGGAGGCTCAGACGCCATCAGAAGAGACCAGCTGGGCAGCCACCTGGGCACAGGGTCCCCTCACCCGGTGTTGCCCATGGCCTTAGCCTCACGTGCAGCCGGACCATCCGCCCTGACCATGACGCGTTTGAACCAGAAACAGAGCAACGTGAGATCACGAAAGGCACGATACTCATGCTTGTGACATGCCCTCCTGGCTTTTTGGTGACCTCCGACAAAGCAAGATGCGGAGTCAGCCACACCGACCTGATGCTCCGCTGTATGTCCACCACTTCCTGGCGCCCCTGCTGTCCTTCTGGTTGGTTTCCAGGCCCATCAGCCTAACACCGTGCTGATGGCTGCAACGCCATCTGTGCCACCTACGGAAAGCACGTTGACATTGACCTGCAGCTTTTAAAGGGACATTGGGAAGATGCACTCTGACCCACACAACCCAGGAAAACACATGCTGTGCCTCCTCAGAGAACATCACCCTTCAAGTACCTTGCTCATTGAAAGAACTAAGAGGCTAGTTCAAGAGCATGTATGAATGAGCCACGGACATGCAAGCAGGGTGGGGTGGGGGTGGGGGCGGGCTGGGGGAAATGTGGGACAACTGTAATACCATAAGCGATGACATATTTAACTAAAAATGCTTCACTGATTTCACGCTTTCATTATGCTTAAAAGGCTAGACATAAAAATCTTTAATTACCACTTCATTTTCCCAATTATTATACAGATTTATGGATGCCAAATGTTTTGTGTTTAGCGTTATTTTCCAGGTAATTTCCAATATTTTTGCAAATCAGGATGTTCTTTCCACTGAATACATGCAGCATATGTGATTTGTAAAATCACACATTGACTGTATGATGCAGGGATTCAACACACATTTGCTGAACGTATGTTTACGCAGTGGACGCGGGGAACTCATAAGCCATTTCACATGTGGAAGCTGTAGTCTTCTTTCTTTATTTAAGGTTTTCTTTATTTATTGCCGGGCGTTACATTAGTAGGTTAGTTGTTGCAGAGTGATTACTGTGACTGCTATTGACTCATAATTCTTTGTGGGTGAAACACGGTTTGTGAGAAAAACACTGTCATGCTTTTTTGTTCCCAAGCTGAAGTTTGGAGTCTGCTTGTGAGCTTGAGTGGTAAACGCATGTGCTTATGGGTAGAGGTCTGCTCCCACCGGCTCCAACGTTCAGGCCAGGATTTACTAGCTGGGCAATGGGCTCAGGTCTTGCCTCCCCCCTCCCTTTATAGGTCTTGCCAGTGACATTTGGGGTCCATTTGACCAAAAAAAAAGAAAGAAGAAGAAGAAGAAGAAGCATGAACAGCTTGCCTAACCCAGTGACAGATGTTCCACACCAGCTCTGGATCCTGTTCAAATAGACAGGTAGATTCAGAGCTCAGTGAAAGAATTGTGACCAACATGTATATTCAAATCACAGCACAGCTGTGCACGGCAGATTCTCCATAGCTGTGAGCTCCACCACGAGTGCACGGCAGGTCCCCGTGGCCATGAGCACCGCAGCATGTGCATGGCAGACCCACCGTGGCTGTGAGCTCCACCACGAGTGCACGGCAGGTCCCCGTGGCCATGAGCACCGCAGCATGTGCATGGCAGACCCACCGTGGCTGTGAGCTCCACCACGAGTGCACGGCAGGTCCCCGTGGCCATGAGCACCGCAGCCTGTGCATGGCAAGTCCCTATGGCTGTGAGCCCCACCGCATGTGCATGGCAGACCCTCCATGGCCGTGAGCACCACTGTGTGTGCACCACAGGTCCCCGTGGCCACATACATGAAATATTCATAACTGCGTCATTGGCATGATGAAGGTAGTTGCATCGTTGGGACTTTAAGAGTGGGCTGCCCACCTCGCAGGAATGAAGCATTACAGAATTTCTAGCCCCCTCCTTGGTTTAAGGGCAGTAACACATATTTAAATGGCTGTCTCCCTTCCCACAGGCATGACGTGAAAGCCGACGCCTGTCGTGGGCGTGATTAGAGACACAGGCTGTTGTCCAGGGTTCAGAAGGAGACGCAGGCCTCCTGGTCAACCTCGTTATGAAGCGCAGTCTGTGCTGCCCTGGACTCGACATCAGTGGCTTTAGCTAGCTGATCCAAATGGCAGAAAAGAAACAAAATCTCAAATGCTCACTGTTAAAAGCAAGGAGCACGCTTTCCTGCTCCTATTGCTGTGATTTTTCAGGCTTCAGGGTCCCCATGGGATGGGTAGCATTTGAGTGCAACCCCCAGTCCTATCTGTGGAAAATAACTTAGCTGGAGTAATGTTCTTTGATTTCAACACATACAATAGCCCTTTTTTTTTCATTACTTTGAGTGCCAAATGTATTCTGACAGGTACTGATAATGCGCTTTGATAAATTACCATAAAATATGCAATAGCAATTCATTATTGGATTTGGTCATATTATCTTAGCAAGTTAAAATGTTTTTTTTGAATAAAAGAAAAGCTCAGAAAAATAGAGCCATTTATTTTAACTATGAAATGGTAGGCTAGGATATTCATCTGTCATTAATAGTTTTATCTGTAAGAAAGTTGCTCTTTGCCCTTTAACCTTTTGCATTCTGCTCAGATGAGGTTTCTAACCTTTAGAGAGAACCTTTTCCCTTGGGTTTAGTGGGTCTGGACCAGGCCTCTGGTCTCCCGCCAAAATTCTGCGTTTATGGGCTAAATCACAGCAGGGAGGTGATTTCTGATGGTGGTTATTGTCACCACTCAACAAAACTAATAATTTTAACTAAAAAATTATTTGGCTCTGCGTGTTCTCCTTTTCAGAACAGGGATTTCTTCATTAAACGAAGAAGATGAGAACAGCTCTGTAAGGGATGTTTCGTAGGCACACGCATCATGAATAGTAAAACCTGGAGACCTCGCCGCACAAGCCTTGCCTCATGAAAATGGAGATGCGCCCCTGCCCACGCCACGCGCATGAAATATTCATAACTGCGGCATTGACATTATGAAGGTAGTTGCATCGTTGGGACTTTAAGTTATGAATTTCCAGGGGACTAAGCCTAGAAATGACAGTAATGTTGGCTATGAATTGCATGTCCTTTGTGAACGCTCTCTTCAAGGTAGAATTTGACAATAATTTAAAGATCACTGGCATTGCATAATGCATGGCAGGTAGCCTGGTAAGAATTACCGAAACAAATTTAAAACCTTATTTGGTTCCATGTGGTCAGAAACTAATAATCGGATACATGCTTCTAAGTGGCTTTCAGTACTCCTGACCACCGAGACATTATAATTGACTTTGCATATTTGTCAGATTTTTTTTGTTTGATTATCGTTAGTAGGAAGCTTTCCATGGCTGCCTTTCACCCGCTGTTTAACAATTTGGCATGTATTCCAAGCCCTTCAGTTTTTTGAAAAAACTTAGTCATCTGTTCATGTGGTTTACCTGAGTCATCTCATCTGTCTGTTTGGAGGTTCCACCCTTGGACCCTCCTGTACATCTCTAAGTGTTCACAATGTTCAGATACATTTTTCTCATCTGCATCCTCAGCCGTACCAGCTGCTGACTAATCCCAGCTGCATCATAACGCGATGACCTGGGAGAGTTTTCAAAACAGTTCCTGACCAACATTGTTGAGGAAATGAATGACTGTTCTGTAAATGGCGAAGTTGTCTGACATGCATACTAGGGAACATTCTAATACAGGTTGGAATGTGGGCAGACTCACAGCGGATACAATGGATCTGCATTCTTTGGGGAATTCAGGGAAAGACTGTACCCGTTCACACGTCGCTGGTGCTCACACGTTTGGTATAAATGTCCAAGATCTAAAGAAGGGCACATGTTTCTGTACCCTGACCTCAGTTCTAGTGACAGCCTCCCGCGGGGTGCCTGCCTAGGAAGCCCATCTTATTGACATGAATAGATTTTAGACAGTTGCTAATTCTCTCCCAAATCTTCAGGATAGAAAACACACAAAGGCATTCTTACATCTCAGACATGTTCACCCTTTAACATTATCCGAAGCAACAAGAAGTAAATAAAATAAGCAACGCCAGACGGCTTTTGTATTTCTAGGCACAAAACAGGGCAGGCACTCAAAAAATGTTCACGGTGTCGATGAGGAAAGGAGGGACGAAAACTTGGCACATTTGGAACTAACTTCTTCCTGGAGGCCTGCAGAGCCTCCTGAGGCTGTGTCTGGGCTTCAGGAAGGTCCGCGTGTACATACTTCATGACAGAGAATGTCGAACAGCGTGAAATCCAAGAAGGCTTGTTTACAAATCAGGGATCATTTTGAAGAAAAAATGGTGTCTCATCATGCAGTAAAGAATGGATTGAGCCCTTTCGAGTGTCTTACCCCCAAAAAGCCTATGTGGGTCACGGAGTGGTTACTGCCTGTTACCGGAGGTGTTATCACGCCTGTCCCCCCGCAGCAACTGCACGTGTGTGTGTGTGCATGCATGTTCACGCGTTCTTCTCTAGGACATGTTGTTAGTCCCTGTGGTATTCGTGTGACCACCAAAGAACATGCTAAAGCAACAGGATGCGGTTTCCCATGTAGCAGGAAAACACTGGAGCCCTGAGAGGAAAGTGAGGGTCCCGGGAGCTGGTGCGGTTGTGCGGGACGGGGGCCCAGGGCAGGCTAGACGCACATGCAGCTTCCGTGACCCCTTTGATGAGGAGCAGCCTGTGTCCGTCTGCAGTGAAGGTGACTGGGACAGACCCACAGGAGACCAACCGGCAGGAACAACCTACAGCAGAACTGGTAAGTACGGTGTGGAGGCAGCGGTTTGCTCCAGTAGCTTCCATGGCCCAAAACGGGTTGTTTTTTGTTTTTGTTTTTTAAAGATTTTATTTATTATTTTTAGAAAGAGGGGAAGGGAGAGAGGCAGACAGGGAGAGAGAGAGACATCAATGTATGGTTGCCTTTCACCTGCCTCCAGCTACAGACCGGCTGGAGACCTGGCTTACAACCTGGTTATGTGCCCTGACTGGGAATCGAACCAGTGACCTTTGGGTTCGCAGGCCAGCACCTTATCCACTGTGCCACCAGCCAGGGCGCAAAACGGGTTGTTTTAAAAGCCTAATTTTTCTTCTAGGTGGTAAGAGGACAAGTTTTAATTCCAGTAGCTTGTCTGTCTCTGGTTTTCCATCGTGGGGTTCTGTCACCAATGCTCCCTGCCGCTTCCCAGGCCCCAGAGATGACACCTCCACCGGAGGACATGCATTTCCCCCAATTACCTGCAGCACCAAACCTCACAAAGGAAAGCTCTCCAGAGAATGAGGCTCAGAATTTTCTGATAAGCTAAATTGCAAGTGAACTTTTCGACTTTAAGAAACATCTCTCTTCAATTTACCTGGTAATTTTCACTCTGTACAATTCTTTTCAAAATGGCTTTCTTAGAAGGTGGCATTTCAATGACTCCCCTGAAAAATTTTACCAGTTATAAAATGTTTCCACTAAGGAACTTTGAAGCCTGAATTCCCATGACAGGCAGGAAGGAGCTGGTGTTGTATAATGCTTTCTCTTCTGCGAGGGACACCCAGGGCCAGAAGATCAATCTGACTACCTATTCCAGCTTCCTAATGTTCTTTCCCATTATCATGTCCTCAACCATCATCTTAGCAAAATAGCTCCCTGAAGTGAGATGCAGCCACCGCTACAAAGGCTGCTATGTCCTTTTTACCCGCAAGACTAGATGCAGCTTCAGAGGAACAGGCTAGAGTGATGCAGTTATCCTTCTGTGTCAATAAACTAGGGCAATGCCCTGGCTGGTGGCGCAGAACATAAGGTGCCGGCCTGCGAACCCAGAGGTCGATGGTTCGATTCCCTGCCAGGGCACATTAACCAGGTTGCAAGCCAGGTCTCCAGCCAGGTCCCCAGCTGGAGGCAGGTGAAAGGCAACCATACACTGATGTCTCTCTACCTCTCTGCCCCCTTCCCTTCCCCTCCCCCTCTCTGAGAATAATAAATAAAATCTTAAAAAATAAATACAATACAATAAAATAAGGCAGAAGCAGGTTAACTGCTCCAGGGTGTGAGGCCCTCCAGGAGAGTCATTAGCCGATGCAAAGACTGTGCACTGGGTGGGATGTTTAATGTTAACTTATGGGGTAGCATGGGCCCCCTGCTTTGGTTTCCTGATGTAGAATTCTAACAATGGGTCCTGGCTGGTGTGGCTCAGTGGGCTGATGTCATTCTGCAAAGCGAAAGGTTATGGCACAGGTCAGGACACAGGCCTGGGTTGCCGGTTTGGTCCCTTGTTTGGGTCAGTGTGCAAGGCAACACATTGGTGTTTCTCTCCCTCTCTTTCTCCCTCTCTCTCTCTCTTTCTGGAATCAGTAAAGAAAGAGAAAAGTAAATTAAAAAAAGAATTCTAACAGCGGTGCAATGGCCTTGGAAAGCCATTTCCCGGTTTTCTACCAAAGCGAACATGCACCACTCACCCCACAGCATCTCAGAGAGACATGAACATAGAAAGCACTGCACATGGGTGTTCACGGCGCATTGCACATGGGCGTTCACAGCGACTTTTCCAAACAGCCCAGGATGGAAAACAACCCAACTCTTCAATGAGATGCGAAAGAAAATCCAACTGTAACATGCCCATACAGCAGGATACCATCCAACAATAAAGAGAAACAACTGAGTCATGCAACAACGTGGAATTATTTTTAGATAGACCTGTCCAGTAAGTATCCAGCCATGTACTATGAAAAATAGAGACATTGATTGAAGGAGATACAAGGAACATTGTACACAGGGCAAGGATGCCTCCGTCCCCTTCACAGCAGGCACCCTGAGACCTCACACAGTTCTCCCAATCGTCATCGTATTTTCCTGAATCTCATCCATGGTCTGAAATGTCTTCCCTTTCAAAGGTCTTTCTAGTTTTGGAAAAGCCAGAAGTCACAGGTGCCAAATCTGGACTGTAGTGGGGCTGAGTCACCTAAATGACTTGCTGTTTCACCAAAAAACTCTGCATGAAACGTGACGCATGAGCGGGCGTGTTGTCATGATGAAGCTGCCAATCACCGGTTGCCCATGGCTGCAGCTGTTTTTGTCCTATTGCATCTCTCAGCCGACAAAGAACACCGAGGTGGCTTATTAAGTGCTGGGACTGGAGGGGGGCACTCATGCTGGACAACACCTTCCCAATCAAAAACCATGGTTAACATGGTCTCGGTCTTGCTGAGACTTTGCCGCACCTTCTCCAGGTGTGGCGAACCGGGCGACTTCCACTGGAACAATTGGGCCTTCATTTCTGGATCGCCGCTGTGGACCCACCATTCATCTCTGGTTATGACCTTCTTAAGGAATCTGATTCATTGGTAGTGGTTTGAACCAAGTCTTTATTTATTTATTAAAGATTTTATTTATTACTTTTAGAGAGAGGGGTAGGGAGAGAGACATCCATGTATGGTTGCCTTTCACCTGCCTCCAGCTGGGGACCTGGCTGGAGACCTGGCTTGCAACCTGGTCGTGTGCCCTGGCTGGGAATCGAACCAGCGACCTTTGGGTTTGCAGGCCGGTGCCTTATCCACTGTGCCACCAGCCAGGGCTTGAACCAAGTCTTTAGCAACTACAGCATGATGTTCCTTCTGCTCTGGTAGCAGAAGCTGTGAAATGAATTTTGCCACATTTCATGTCAAGATCCTGTGTAAAAATCTTGGACACAGTAGTTTTTGGAATCCGCAGATCAGTCCTAGCTCTCCCACTGCCGGTCACTGGTCTTTGTTGACTGCAGCCTGTACACATTCGACATTCTCAGGTGTTCTGCCCATTGCAGGCCCTCCAGAAGGATCCCTTTCAACAGATTCTCGACCATCTTTGAAGCATGTGTGCCACACTTGTATTTGTGCTGCATGCATGGCATCATCTTAGAAGCCTTCTGAATCACCCCAATAGTTTTCCAAGAGGAATATTCAAGCTCAACACAAAACCGGATGCAGATTCATCGCTCTACTTCCTCACTCACCTTGAGTGCGCCAGCCGCACAGTACACACGCTCACTCAGTGGGGGTGCACAGTGAAATTGTCATTGTTCACACCCGCGAATGCCAGTCCATTCTCCTTCCCGCCAGCCGACGTCTGTGTCATGCAAACTGTTCTCTTTATTTCGACAATGTTGCAGCAGCTCTGGGGATGCGCCTGGGAAGCTGGGGGAAAGAGCAGGTCTTCGCTTCCTGCCGTCCGTCCCTCTCAGAATTAGGAACTTTGATTCCAATGCGTCTGCTCCAACTTCTCAGCAGCTCTTTGCCATGGTCACTTCCACTCCCTTCCCCACCTTCTCCTGCTTTTCATGTTGCCTCTTTACTTCCCCAATTCAAGTTTAAAATTCCTACCTTCTGCCATAGAGTCTGTGTGTCAAAACACAGCCGCACAGGAGCAGATGTGGTAATAGCAGCAGAATCACATACGTGTTCTCTTTTTTACCCATTTCACGCCCTTCCAGTGTATTTAGTGGGAAGTCCCCTGAAGCAGTGTGGGCAGGACACAGAGACCCTCACCTCTGTGGACTCCGCAAGGAGCCACCCTCTACCCTCTGGCCCTGCGGAACCAGCCTGGGACGCAGGCAGGCTGACAGATGCTCTGGCCTAATCTCTTAGTCTTACAGAGATGCAGTCCAGGCAGGCTTCCAGGGGGTGGGTGCAGGTCTCCCGGCAGCAGCGAGCTGCTGACCCCTGCAGACTGCAACACGTGGCCCGACACCGGGACCAGGACACCGGCCCAGTGAGCTGTGACCGCGGCAGCCATGGGCTTGCTTTCGTGGCAGCTTGAGCAGAAAAGATTGCTTCTGGCTACTTGCTTTTAGAAAGAAGCCCCGGGGTCCCAGGTCCTTATCTTCCTGGACTGTAAGGTAAGGAGACATTGATTTTTATTTAGTACCTAATCATTACCCTGGAACTTCCCACAAATGGAAGAATTACTAAGGAACCTACTTTGTCCTCAGAGAACTTACAATCAAATTACAGCCACTTAGGGCACTGAAAGCTGTCAGCATGACTGGGCTGTATAAATGGCTTTGAGATCGCAATGGGTCTCCCTTCTTCTGCCAATCGCTGAGTCAAATGCACCACGTTATTCAAGAGACCCCAGCAGAACGAGGGACACGCATCCCCGAGAGCCAGGAAAGTCCTGTTTGAAATGTATTAGGAGCAGCTTTGATTCCTTAAAACATGGCTATGTAAACACAGAATAGTAATAGAGCCCATAAGGAAAAATATCTCGAGGCAGGAAATTAAATTAAAATATGATCTCCCTCTTACTCTAAAAACCTGCGTGCTTACCAATTCAACGAGGATCTACCTTTCGCTGATCCCAGCCCGAGTGCAGAGAACAGCCCGGAGCCTAAGCCGTTGATAAAAGCGCGGATGACACGTGCACGGGGAAGGGGCCTTCCAGTTGCCTGACGCACGCCATCACAGGAGTGCCGAGGACAGATGGGTATTTACTTCTGCAACATTCAGCAAATGCCAAGGACCCGGAGGACCGTTACATTTAGCTAGTTTGGGATTTTGCATTTTCTCCCACTCACAAACAAGCGCTCCCTGGTGCCCTGTACAGGGTTCTGCAAATAACGCCCAGAGGCCGCGGCAGCTCATGAGGAGTCTTTTTGTGTTTTTCCCCGAGGACGGGGTCAAGGCAGGGCCAGCCCTGCAGAGAGAGCGTCACGCGTCCCTCTCCAGTCGCTGGCCCTGCCGGACTCTCGCAACAAGCCACTCACTCACTCTTATCGCTGCGTCCTTGCTGGGGCCAGTCGGGGCTGTGCGGGGACGCCGGGAGTTACTGAGTCCAGACCGATGTCCTCCACTGCCTACGTGCAGCCTCGCAGGTGGTCACAGGGCTTTGTGAACAGTGTCATTTTGGTTAAGAAACAGACGGAAAAACCACCCAGACAAGTGCTCTGCGTTAAGTATGTACCGACCGACTGGGAACTTAGTGCTGGAGTTACTGCTTTCCCTTCCTTCTGGAGTGTGTGCGAGCTGGGGCCAGGGCATCAGCAGTGGAGGTGGCTGTCATCTGGAACCATGAAGGAGTCACAGAATGGCCCCACCCAGCGTCGGGCCCAGGGACAAGCCGTGGCTGAGGAGCTCACGGAGAAGACCGCACGGACGGGAATGCTACGTGCGGGATGCAAACAGAAAGAGGCCCTGTGGACAGAACTGCAAGGGGACAATGGCTATGTGCTGGCTGCAGCCAAGGGCTGGCTCTGTAAGGGTCCCTGCCTTGTCCTTCAGGCAGCACGAGCACCTGGAAGGTCGTGTGTTTAGATCCATGTTTTGGAACCATGATTCCATACACAGGGTGGGGCAGAGGTAGGTTACAGCTGTGCGTTCACAAAACACAGTTTATTCTTGTATTATTATTTATTCACCATTGTCTTATTTCCCATACAAATGACTGAGCCTCCTTCTGCCCGCCGGTATGCCCATGGGTCATAGGACAAGACCAGGACAGCAGGGGGACCAGCGGCCTGCAGAGAGGCTGCACAGCGAGGGAGCGCATATGGCATATGGCATGGGATGTCATTTCAAGGAAGAATACTGAAATCTTTCCAGATTAAAGCAAACTGCAGCTGGGGAACAAAGCCTGAGAACAGTTCAGAGCCGTGTCATTGCTGGGGATGGCGAGCCCACCGAGCAGGTGAGGAAACACCAGAGGGGCCTGTTTGTGGAGAAACGGTGCGTGCGTTTTCGATGCTCTGAGTTCCCTAAGGAAGCTCCCAGGCAGAAGCTGGGGAGCGCGGATAGATCCTGGGTCTCAGGAGGAGTTCAGGAGCACGGATTTCAGTGGTTAGCACGGAGGAGCGGGCTGACATCTTGTGAAGGAAGGAGCAGATGGAAAGAAAAGGACTTAACCCTTGGGCTCCTTGTTACTCAGCCCGTCATGGGCTGAGAGAATAGAGGACAAGCAGGAAAAATACATGGGAGGAGAAACATTCCAACAAAGGAGATACAGATGTAGCTCTCGATAGAAAATACTGCAGGGAAATCAGGCTGGCTGAGCATAGAACATGGATGGACCATGTTGAGCTTCTGGTTGTTTATGAGTATGGATGGGTGGACACGGGGGTGGGAGGCGCGTTACAATGAACCAGAAGGTTAGTATTTATAGGCACATATAGCCAAAGAGAGCCAACGATAAATTAATCAGAGCTCTCAGAGCCTCGAGCTGCCCTGGATGCCCAGTTATCCCAGAGAGAGAGGCAGTGGGCCCCACATCTCAGAATACGTCAACACAAACTCATTAGAAACTCTTTCCCACGCTGTTGTAGAACAGCATGGCTTTTTGTCTTACCTTGAAAAGGAACACTGGTTTAAGATATTTTATACAAGATCCTTGCATTCAATCTTTCTTCATATGTTACTTTGGAGAATTATTTTCTAATGATAAAAAGATGATGTCATGATCATTATGAAGAATTTTTTGAATAAATTGTTCTGGGAAATTATTCAATAAAGAAGAAAAAAGTTATTCATAATAAAACTGAACAACAGCACTAATGAAAATGTATTATTTCCTTTAATTCGCTTTGAGTAAGAATACACTTTTCCTCAAACTTTAATTTGTCTCTTGTACAGTTTTATCTCCTTCATTTCTACATTATAGCATATGCATTCCTTACATCATTAAACTTCTTGATTGACTGCTATTAATCTTCATAAAATATTTCAGCATTCAGATATACCCTGTTGTACTTAATTATTTCCCAATTTTTTTCACTTTGGGATTATTTCCAGGATTTATTAGATAACTGGTCTCACACCATTCTGGTGATTGGTGTTCATGACTTCTTTGCTTTTGGGGATAGGGGATGTGTTTATGGGTAGAATGAAATTTTTTACAAAGAGGAGATAAACAAACGTAAGCATTTAGAAGTTCTAACCACCTGGTAGCCAACAGCGCCGGGCAGGCCACCAGTGGAAGCAGAACCCCCATGTTACGGTGTGGGCGCCTGCTGAGAAGGGCCGTGATGCTGAACAGGCCGGAGCCCGGGCGCTACCTACAACTCAACGGGAGCCTCGCCTCTCCTCCGGCACAGCGAGCGCCCTGCGGGTCCCTCGTCCTGCAGTGACGCTCCACCGCGTTTGATGTGAGCCAGTGCAACTCATGATGGGACAGTCCTGAACCCCTCACAGAGCTCCCCAGAGGGATGACATGATGATGCCATTGGACTGTAGTCATACGGCTGTTTCTAAATAATTAAGAAACAGACAATAACCCGTACTTTGCATCTAAACCGTGACAGGCGGTCAACATCAGGCACCGCATGATGTCAGGACGGCCAGTCATACGGGTCTTCTTCCATTTGACTGCCAGACCAGGGTTTCCTGTTTCCTCCGTCCACAGAGCCCTCTCCATCCACATCTCATGAACATACCTTTCCTTGTTTATCGCTCTTTGAGGTTTTATATGTACATCTATTTTTATGGCTCTGTAGAACTGTAGTAAATTGACAAATGGGTATTATTTGTCATATAGCTGTAATTATCCTATGATAAAAGTATTTGAAAAACATCAACAAGGTTACACATTTTCAAAGACACATTAGTTGGAAAAGGAGAAGTACATACTTCTAAGTGAAAGAAAAGGTCAGACTACGTAAAATACAGGTTTCCTTTTATAAATCATTCTTATGTAATCTCTTGCCCATCATCTAAGTAGTACACATTTATTTTATACAATTGAATTGACTTATATGTAGTTTGTTGAAATTTTACTGATTGGTTTGGTCACAATCAATTCTTACAGGAGAGTTATCATTTGTGAATTTTTATGTTAATCATACTGTATCAGTTCTTCATACCAAAGGATCTTTTGGTTTATTTCTTTGTCTTATTTAACATTTGAGATAAAGCTAACAATTGGTTTAAAGTATGATAAACTAGAGAAAATGTTTCCCAAGGTGAGTGAGATATAACATTTAATATTACCTCATAGATTAGGGGGAATTTGGGTAGAGGAACTGAATAGACTAAAACAGCCATTGAATCTTAAAGAAAAAGCAGAAAAAAGAGGAATAGTTGTAAATCTAAATTTTGCATGACTAGGAAGGAGCATCAACAAAAATTATATTTTAGGGAGTAGAAGTTGAACCTGCCATTGAATTATCTGTATGAGAGAGGTAAGAGCCAATATATTATAAGCACATTGAAAATCGAGTCTATTTTTCTTCGGGAAATAATCAGAGCTACAAATGTGCAGTCTCAGCCTTCTTACTTTCCAGTATTTAATCCCGGATTAACGCAAGGCTAACGAACACTGAGCTGGCGACTGGCAGGGCAGGTGAAGGAACTTCCGAGTATCTTCTTGTACATCTAAAATACAAACACACACGAAAGAAAATAACTACCTGATTATACTGCATTTCTAAGTTTTGAACAATGTATTATTAAAACAAAAAAAGCGAATATACCTACAGTGGTATTTCTAGGATAAACATTTCCCCAAATTCAACACTACCAAAAAATATACAGTGTGTTTCAAGAGCATTTAACAATAAATTTAGATTTTTTGAAAATTTCAAATCCACACCTTAGTATAATGTTTCTTGTTAGGTGCAGCACATAGAAAATCTTAATATGGAAAAAACATTTTACTCAGAGCCTTCCCTTCCTAATTAGGCGATGGAAGAACATTACACAGCCTGTAATTCATCTTGATATGATATAAAATAAAGCCGTAAAAGTAAACACTGATCGGCCTGGCTATGAAAGCAATCGGAGGAGCCCGACAGCAGCAGTAAAAATGGGGAAGATCAGTGTCTTCCACTTTCATCATTTTCTTGCTGTTCCCTGTGACAGTCACGGCTTGTTGAAGGGCTGAGCCTGCGTACGACAGCTAAAATCCGTCCCGTCAACAAGAAGGCCACATTCATCCTATTTGCCTAGAGGTGGGCTACACGCGTGTTGTCCCGCCGTCCGTAAGGAGACGCCCATCTGTGATGCCCGTCTGTGACCACACTTGTTCCCTCATCCGCTAAATGGACGTGTATTCGCTACTATCTTCGATGCTGATGCTGTAACAGGAAATAAGGCAAAGTTACTGTTCTCAGGGCATTTTCTTCACTCAAGTGGAAAACACGGTCAGACAAAAATGAATAGGTATGTGCTATAATTTAAACTAGGCAATAAAAACATACAAAACAGGGCAGCAGACAGGGAGAAAGCATGGGTTGTGCAGAGAGACGGGGGACTCGCGTGCCCCTGCGAAGCCACGTGTGCCCGTGTGCGCATTCGAAGATCAACACGAGCCAACATGCTGCTTACATGGTGACTTAAATTGTTTTATTTTCCTGGGGTTCCTCTTTTTCTTCGCTGCCAGACTGGAGTTGTTCGAAGTCAGGGGCCGCGTATTTTTCCCGTCACGCAGCATCACGACGGAGGTGAGTGTGACACTAGCCAACCACAGGTGTGCTGATCACTGACTGCTCCTCGCCTCAGCGGAAGCTTCGTCAGCACGGGATGCGACTTCAAAGCAACTGTGCGGCTCGTATGTTTTATGTGATCATTACCTGCTTCTATTGCCCGGTTTTATTTATAACACAAAAGCGGGAAACCGACATGCGGCATTGGCTGGTAGAAAGCTTGGGGAAGGTAGGCTAATTCTTAGCCAGGCAACGCACTTAACCAACCTCACCATAGGAGTCAAATATCTTACGATACCCTATGTTGCTATTTTTCACATGAGATCGTTCAGCAATAGTGAAAACGGCAAACATTTGCTCTCACGTTCAAACAGGGTACAGCCAGGTAGTGCGATTTTCTTCACAAAGGAGGAAAAGGAAGGACAAAGAGAGGGAAGGCAGGCAGGCAGGCAGGCTGGCTAAAGAAGACGAGACCTAAGACATGGAATTAACCACACCTATAGTCAAATAGAGGAATTGAAAACGAGGGTAGCCACCCCTGAGAACTGAACTTGTTTCTGGGATAATAAACTGAATTTTAGGTGAAAAGCAATTGGCAATAAAGTTAGAGGTGTGGCAAGCGGGAGCGCCGGAAGGGAACTGGGGCGTGGGGTCAGAGATGGTGGAGGAAACAGTAGAAGAAACATTCCCAGGCTGACGAAAGGCCTGCGCCTTTAGACCGCAGGGCCACTGAGACTCCGATGGGATTGATTTTACAAAAATCCACACACCTAGACAGAATCACAGGAGAGGCCAGACCTCGAAGGCCAACAAAAACATTCTTTCTCTTACCAAGAACAAAAAAGAGTTTTCTTACCAAAGAAAGATGATCTGAGTGTGACCCAAGACTCCACACCAGCGAGTGTAACTCTCAAAGGTGCAGGGAAAAGCAGGCCGGCTCTCAACAGCGGAGGACTCAGCACTCTGCCTCCCTGTCCCGACATCCTGTCTGGAGGAAATACCCAAGGAAGGGCTCCCAACACACGGAATTCAGCCCAAAGCAAATCTCCCCTTACCAGGAAGCGGAAGAAGAGCAGTACGCTAAATGCGCTAATGGACCTTGTTTCAATGCGTATGACGGCATCTTTGTAACTAAGTCTTGCAGGAGTCATCAGCCGTGGTTCTTAAAATTAAACACATATAATTAGATATTTGAATAAATAAGTCAGCGTGGCTCGCTTACCACTTACATGATGAATAGGCTGAATTTCTTATCCAAATTAAAAAATGCCCCAATTTGGTTAAAAATCAAATAGTTAAAACTGAAAAAATTGCAGGAATGGCAGTCAGTGTGAAGAGTGAAGATCTAGACCAAAATCATTAACAAAGATAAGGGGTGAATATGCATATACAGTATAGCAAACAAGATAAAGTGTACAACATAACTTTAGAATTTAAGGGTTAAAGCCCTGGCTGGTAGCACAGTGGATAAGGTGCCGGCCTGCGAACCCAAAGGTCGCAGGTTCGATTCCCCAGCCAGGGCACATAACAAGGTTGCAAACCAGGTCTCCAGTCAGGTCTGTGGCTGGAGGCAGGTGAAAAGCAACCATACATTGATGTCTCTTTCCCTCTCTGCCTCTCTCCCTTCCCCTCTTTCTAAAAATAATGAAATAAAATCTTTAAAAAAAAATAGAATTTAAGGGTTAGCATGATGCCTATAACTCAATGGAACAAATGGGAACATATATGAAGACACAGTGATGGTAGAGATTATAACATATGTCTTTTAGATTTTGACCTACCAGCCAGCAAAATTAAGCGAGGTCGGAGATCATTTGAACGATGTAGTTCAGAGGTAACGTGGAACTATACAATCCACATAGCACTTTCCTTTACACACCCATGTGAACACACTGGGTGTGCAACTGGCACACGCTGGCGCACACTGGACACACAAAAGCATCTCGGCCGTTTCCCCCCACACAGAGGTTTATTCCCAGGGTTCTGACGAGCCCCCAATAATCCATGCGCCCACACCCAGCTGTCCCCACTTGGTTGTCCTTGCAGTGGCTGAGAGGCAGAGGAACGAGGTCGGCAAGGGAGGGGTTCTGGGGCTTCGCGCGCTGGCCCCACTGTCCCCCTGAATCACCCGGACACACGCCTGTGCTCTGATCTCATCCCGCTTCAGCTAGTCAGTCTTCTTTCCACGGTTTCATCAAAACCAAGAAAACAAAACAAGGCCAACCAACCCAAGGGTGTCTTTCTTTCTCCCCACCTGTACGTTCAGACAGGTACGTTGAATTTATGCACACACCTCCCTCCACTTACGTCCTGTGGACTTGCAAAGACCCTAAATGAACACCGAGGTCCTAGATCTGCATCCGTAGGCACCAGCTTGCTGGGCAAGCTAGATTTTCCTCGTGAAAATCCCTCCTCTCCTTCTTCACGGCAGCGTCATTTAAGAAGGTCAGAGTCTAGGGAATACCGAGGAACCCATGGAATTTTCAAATGTGCTAATCCTTCCACTGAACACATGATGCAAGATGCGCATTTCCAGTTCTCTGGCCGAGTATTTAAAAAGCTGAAGTAGCCCCTGACGATGCTTTCATTTTACCTTCGGAGCTGAGACTGGTCTTTTGGGGGGCGATGTGCAGACACCTGCATGTACTGCAAATCAGGGTTAGTTTGTGGTATCCGCACACCACTGTCGTTTTCCACCAGACGCAGGTTGGAAGCTCACTCTCTCCTGGGAGGAAATCAAGTAGAAACAAGGCCCATGGGAAACTATGTTCCTTTTCAGTGAGGTTGTTTCTGAGAAAGATAATTTTTTAGAAAAGTTCCTGGGGTCCTTAAACTCACCTTTGTGAGAAGGGCTAAGTCTGAACAGTTGTCTTGTGAGATTATAAGCTGAGAAAAAGATCGCCCCTTTGCGTAAGGTAACTCAACAGCCGGTCCCGTCTCCAGTCCCCTTTCCATCTCCCATGTTCTTGTAGTATTGAGTTTTCCTAGTTTCCACTTCCGAGAACAAGTCATTTCATTTTCCAAAGACGATCGGAACGGCATCTCAGGAAGAATTTTTCATGTTGTGCTTTAATAAAGCTTGGAGACCCGTTATTATTTTATGGGGGGAAAATGACCCACGTTCCTCCGTCAGATGAAGCGCCGAGACATTCCTGTTGCTTCACGCAACTTCCCGAGGCTGAGCAGAAGCGAACTTACGTTCTCGATGGAATGAGTCCCTGTCCAGATGACTATAACCCGTGCTAGTTCAGAGCTGGGAAACACATTTATCAGAGTCACGTGTGAGCACGGGAGCTAGAATCCTTTGGTTTGCATCCACAAAACGTCCATGAAAATAAGGAAGTTAAAGACAAGGTCGGACTGGGTGCTGAGAGCTGAACCTGATGGACGGGCCGGCGTCTGCGGACGGGCTAGAGCGGGGACCCAGGGCTGATGAGGGGTCTGTCAGGCGCAGCCTCAGCTCCGGCTCTGCGGGGTGGGGGCGTCTTCATTCAACGGCTTCGCGATTTCTGCCCCGGCCAGTTCCTGAAGGGGCCGATCGTCCGTCTCCCCACCCTCTCAGAAGGACAATGCCATTTATTTTTACGACAGAGACTAGTTTTTGATGTGTGGTTGAAGTCTGCTACCTGTCCTGTGTTTGACTTACAGTTGCAGATATTTTTTAAAATGCTACTAAGACAAACAGAACAGAATAAATAAAATGTAAAAACCCACAAAATCGGTACATCTTTTGAATGCTGTGAAGGTCTCCTGTGTGAGTGAGCGTGTGAGCGTGTGTGTGTGGATGGTCTCTGCTGCCTCCCGTGAACTGAGAAAGGCCTCCCTTTGCCTCAACGTGACAGATCAGTTAGAATGGTGGCAACTACCATTTACAGCTATTGATTTCAACGTGACATTAAAGGCCCCAAATTCAACCATTATTCTCTTCAACAGTCACAAACAAAGGTTAATAATAGTTGAGTTTGGAGTGAAGGAATCAACTCAAGATTGCCGGCTGAAATTAGCCCATTTTCCTCCGCGTCTCATGTCGTACGTAGGAGACTCCCAGGTGAGGTGAGCGCTCTCAGCGTTTTCAAAGTGCGCCTCTCCCCAAAGTGTGCATGAGACACAGGAGAGGGGAAGGTGGTTTTCTAAGAAATCGTGCCATTTACTATAATCAATAATTTAAAAATAAATATCTTCCCCTTGTGCGGAGGAAAACATTGTTTTGTTGTCTCCTGTGCAGGAAAATAATGTTTCTCATAACTGTAAACAGTGATGTGTGTCATGATTAACCAATATTTCAACCCTTCAGTTCATGGCAAGGTTACAGCTGGAGGGGAGAGGTTCCGTGGAGGGGTTATGTCTTCATGAGACATTTTAAAGGAAAGCGCACAACTTCTTTAACGTACCACATGGGTGGAGGCAACCAATGGCTTTGTCTCGCGTGGGCAGGGATGGAAGAACAAAGTCCCTTTACTGTGACAAATAGGCAGATAGTATACATCGTCACAAAAGCAGGCGCAAATTTAAAAAGTCTACCAGTCTTTACAATATAACTTGTTTATCTCAAGATTTACCAACAGACTTACCCTACTGGTAAAAGACAAAGCCTCAGGGGCCATGTCCACTGTAAATTTTTAAACAAACATCTTATTTTTTACAGTTACTCCAATGGCATAATTATTATTAATTAACATTATATTGTTGAATATTTATGGAGCACTATCAAAGTATACTTCTCATGAGATGGAAACTAGCCATTTTTGAACTGCTTCATAGAAAGGAATCCTGGATCAAGTAACGGAATTTAAGATAATTGAATACTGATAAACGTTTCTTAGAAAAAGAATGAGACGCTACCCAAGAGTTAACTTGTACATGCTATTAACCATTCCAGGAAATTTTGGAAATGGCGAAACGTTTCCAAAGAAACCTGGTTTATTCTTTGAATAGACAGACCAACATCTGGGCCTGCACAATGGTCGTGAAATCATCTCAAAAACAGAGTCATGTCCTTTGCACTCAGACAGAAAAATATCCCTTTTAAACCCAACTTACTGAGCGAGTTATGTTTTAAAGCACACAAATATTAGCCATTGTTCCTGCACACGTATTTGCATTATTTGCATAAAATAACCCAAAGTTTCTACCCACTGGGAGCAATGATTTATATTCTTTTCATTTTTACCCCATTTATATATAGATGGATAATTGGTGTGTTATCAGTTAAGAAAGGTTCCATTGTTTGCTTTGTGCTCACTCTGAACCCATTACATACGTTTACATGTTTATATACCCATCACACACATTGATACGTGTGAAACCAGTTCTCCGCTTTCCCCAACGGAGACGTTCGTTGGCAGAGCACCCTGCTGTATGCATGGGCCACGCTCCACTCAAACTTCCCCTAAGCATGAACGTTGAGGCGGCTCCCAGTTTCTGTGTTGTCACAACCAGCGCTGCATCGGGTCCCATCATACATGTGTGCAAGTTGCTAACATGTAAGACTTAGCATCAGCGTTGGTTTATTTGCGCTTCCAGGTTGGGTCATTGTCCACGTCGACTGGCCATTTGCAATTCTGCTTTTTTGAGTTGCCTCCTCATTTTTTTAAATCAGGTGCCTTTTCCTTATCAATCGGCTAGATACCGTTTTGTTGAATGTGCTTTCTCCCCTGCCGACACGGGTCCTGCTGCTCCTTTCAGAGACGGCGTGGAGGCGAGACTGGGATGAAGGCCACCACATGGCTCCCCGAGCAGACATTTCTCACGAGCGGCAACAAGGGAGGGTAAAACCATCCCCTTTGCTCAGACCTGGGCATGCTTCTGCTCTGAACACTTGAACCAACAAGACAGAGAGCACACCGAGATCCTTTCATCAAGCCAGACTTCACTGGAAAATCTCCAGGTGGAAGCTGCATCAACGCGGAGCTGCCCGTCAGCTGTGCCCACTGCTGCCGCAGCTGGGCAGAGCGGGACTGCGGGCAGATGGCCTCCCGGGAGAAGCGGGGGGCTGCAGGACCTTGCACTGCACCTGTGCGCAGACCAGCTCTGTCCCCTGTTTCTGCTGCCGCTGTGCCACGTCCCCAGCACCTCTGGGGGTGCTACAGGGAACCCACTTCATGGAGGAGCAGGTGAAGGCAGGTTCCCTTGCTTGACATGGTTGCACATGGACAGCAGGCTCCGGGACCCTGGACCCAGGACCCAGGCAGCTCGTGCTGGGCCCCTTGCTCGTGGTCGCTGTGGGGCCGCCTGTGGAGGCTGGGCGTGCCCGTGTGTCCCCACAGCTGGGCTGTGTGGCTGCTCCCACACAGCGCGGGATGAGCCTGTCTCCCCGCTTCGGCAAACAAAAAGCTGCTTATAAAATGCTTTTCTTTTTTTTTACATGTTTGCACTTCTCTCTACTTGCCTTTTAATTGGAATAAACAAATTTGATTGCCATTTATAACAGATCTGTGTCCTACCATTCATTTAATTAATTTTTTTACTGAATCTACTGGAGTGACACTGGTTAATACAATTCTATAAGTTTCAGGCGTATATCGTATTATGTGTTCTCCACCCCAAGTCAAGGGTCCTTTCATCAACATTAATGCCCCATACCCTCTGCCTCTCTCCATCCCATTTCCCTCTGGTACCCACCAATAACTCCTTTGCTTTTCAAGAGTAGTTTTACTACCTACATGTACATCCCTAAACACATATAATGTAATATCAAATACTTTTATGCTATATATATATATATATATATAAAATCATACATATATATATGTATGATTTCATACATATATGAAATCATAGTCTTACTACTACTATAATTCTCCTGAACCTTCCTTTTTAGTGTCACATCCTACTCATAACACATTGTTGACCGGTCATGAAAAACTCGTGTTTTTGAGTCTAAACTTTGTGGACTAATAACGAGTTACCTCATGTTTGCACCTGCTTTAGCTTTTGTAAAAAATGGATGGTCAATAAAGTGATAAGAGACATTTATGTTTCTGTTCATAGCTGCATATCACTAAGTTTTTATTATTATATATGAGTAATAGTCCATTGTTTAATTACAAGCTTTCCTATATTTTTTTATTGTAGATGGGCATTGGGTTAGTTATAGTTTTTATATTACTTACTATCCTTTTGCCCATTTTACTATTGGATTTTTTGCCTTTTTCTTAATTGGAAGAAATACAGACATTCTAAATAATATACCTCTGTCAGTTTTTGGTAAGACAAATATTTATTTCCAGTTTATATATTGTCTTTTTACACTAGTTGGGGCTTCTTTTGATATGATTCTCTGGGGATTTGTGCCTTTTTGGCCTTCCATAGCATGAGGTCAATTGCACGTACCCCCGTCTTGTTACCTGAACGTTCACGGTGGTGCCTAAGACACTCAGGGCTTTAATTACTTGTGGTTGATTTTGGGTGCAGATGACAATTGTCCTAGTGCTTGTCTGCTCTGATTGGCAAGGACTGCTCCAGCAAGTGAAGTTTCCCTACGTGTCATGGTCTTTTCACGACTCCTCCTTCCTGCAACTTGGCACAATCAATCCAAAACTGTGCACTGCTTGCCAAGCTAACTCTGACAGCTCTAAAAATTTTCGACAGTGGTTAAGGTCAACTCCATACATTTTATGTACTTAGAACAATGGCTAGCACAGAAAAAAGCACTATGTAGATCTTTACCACTACTGTTATTACTATTATTATTATTATTAATTATTGAATGCCTTGAATGCTTTGGCCCTTTTATTAACCCTATAACTCTGCTGGGATTTTGATTGGGTTTGCAATGAATCTGGAGATTCATCTGGAAAAAATAATATATTTTCCAAAATATGTCATAATATATAATCCCTGAACATGATATTTTCCACTTGTTATCTTCTTAACATATCTTTCAATAAAATTCTAAAATTTTCTACATAATAATTGTATACATGTTTTGTTAGATTACACTTTATATTTTAATGCAAAGTAGTTATGTATTTATTTTAAGGTTTTATTTATTATTTTTAGAGAGGGGGAAGGAAGAGAGGCAAAGAGGGAGAGAGACATCCATGTATGGTTGCCTTTCACCTGCCTCCAGCTACAGACCTGGCTGGAGACCTGGCTTGTAACCTGGCTATGTGCCCTGGCTGGGAATCGAACCAGTGACCTTTGGGTTTGTAGGCTGGTGCCTTATCCATTATGCCACCAGCCAGGGTGCAAAATCTTTTTTAAAAAATACATTTCAAACTTGGTGTATAGAAATGAAATTGATGTTTACATGTTGATATTATTTTTAGGAATTTTTCTAATTAATTCTAATACTTTATCAGTGGACTGTTTTATATGTCATTGTAGATAACCAGGAGATAAGTGAATAATTCTATTTTCCTTATCCCTCTATATGATTTTTTTATACTTTTTTTTTATTTTAAGTGTATTTTTCTTGCTGAATTGCCATTGAATATCCAACACAACGAAGAATAGTTTTGCAAATAGCAGGTATCCTGATTCATGTCTGATCTTAAAAAAAAAAAAGCTCATCCTACTTCACCCTTGAGCTTGATATTTGTCGCAGTTGTTTGGCAAGTGTGTTTAATCACTTTAAGAAAATTATTTCCTAGTTATAGTTTTCTAAGATTTTTTATTTTTATTTTATTTTTTTTAGTATGAATTGCTGTTGAATTTTATACAACTTTTTTATTTTTTTTTTGGTATCTGCTGATATGATCCTATGGTTTCTCCTGTTTATGTCATGATTTATAAACTAAATTTTGGGGAGGGAGGTTGAACTAACCTCACTTCACTGAGGTAGGTCCCACATGGTCAGGCTGAGGTTTCCTTTCTCTTAGAGATCTTTCAATACCAAGGTTATGCCTGCCCCTCAAATTAAGCATGCGGCTTTTTTTGTTTGTTTTTGAATTTATTACTTCCAGAGAGAGGGGAAGGGAGAGAGGCAGAGAGGGAGAGAAATATCCATGTATGGTTGCCTTTCACCTGCCTCCAGCTACGGACCTGGCTGGAGACCTGGCTTGCAACCTGGTTATGTGCCCTGGCTGGGAATCGAACCCACGATCCTTGGGTTCACAGGCTGGCGCCTATCCATTGGGCCACCAGCCAGGGCCTAAGCATGTGTTTTTAAAGCCAAGGTGGAAGGCTTGCTTTTTTCTGTACAATGAAGAGCACCCATGCTGAGACGCGGGTCCGCTATGCTGTCGTTAAAATGGGAATTCGGAGTCTTTCTGACTAATTAGGCTTCGCACAGCATTTGCCAGCACGATACACTCAGGGAAGTGAGGGCCACGCTGTCACAATTAGGATTTTGAAAAAACTCTTTCCAAAAGGATGTTTTCCATCAACCAACAGAAGCAAAATTAAATGCCCGATTAACAAACATAATGTCCTCTTTAATAATTCGTAGCACTCTGCTAATTCTGCTAATGTTAGGGTGGTATCTACGAGTCTTTGCCTTTGTTTCATGTTTTGAATAATTCAATTAAAAGTCTGGCAAAGCAATAACAAGGGATTAAATGTTGTCAAATTGGAGTTCAAAATAAAAACATGAGCTCTTGGGGAGTATTTAGGGAAAATCCTGCAAAACCTTTTCAAGGGCACTAGGTTCCAGGCGTCTACAGCATGAACTGCTAGCAGCTGAGTCGTCACCCCACATCTTATTTTGTACCCATGTCCGGCGAAGGAGGGGAATGAAAATGCGTGAAATGGTGAAGTTCTTGCAACACAGACCTCCCGGAGAGCGGTGTGAGCCCCCTCTCCCTGGCCCGCATCGAGGATCAGCGACGTCCTGCTTCCCCCTCCCACCCCCGCCCCGTGTTGCGTGGAAAACATGTTATCACCCGGCCCGGAACAGCAGACGGGCCTGGAGGGTGCACCCCACATGCCCCTGTTGGCCTTTATCGGAAAACCATGGTCGTGTCAGGCATTTGAAAAGGCAGGAAAAAGACATGACGTACACCTGCCCTTGGACTGTTACTTCACATCGGGAACAAGATGTGGACAAGAGTTCCTTTCCTGTGAAAACGAGTCCCCTGTGGTTGGTGGACAGAAGGGAGGCGATCCTGGGCGAGGTGAGCACAGGTGAAGACGCTAACCCCTCCCAGAAATAACTTGCTCCATCCGAATTAGTGACAAAGAGAGCGACAGCCAGGAAATCACCTGTTCTCCCTTCAGGTCAGAAGGCAAACAGGTAAAACCTGCTGTCCTCTTACAGGAGGAGCCGGGGGACTGGAGGAGCTGGACCCCGACCCCCAGGTGTGGCTTCTCCGTTCCCTGCCTGAGGACCTGGGACAAACAGCTCCGCCTTCTTAGGCTTCTGTTTCACCATCTCCAAAGTTGAGAATAATAGTATGAGCTCAGAGGGTTGCCAGAAAGTTAAGTTTATAAAAAGAGAAAATAACCAAGCCAGTGAAGATAAATGAAGGAAGAAGAAAAAAGAAGAATTAACTACTGTGAAAGGAGGAGTTTATGATTTAATTCTCTCATAGTCAATACCTATTAATGCAATGAAATTCAGCTACGGTGGATAGCACAGACAGTGCTACACTTTGTACCTGCTCTCACATACATGTGAGGAGATGTGCAGGGGTGCTTGGAACCCAGGCCTCAGGGGCTGGGCATGGGACTGGAGGACAATAATGCCACCCTTCCACTGGATGCCACACTGACACACTGTGTTTTCTTTCTCCTCCCTCACCCCAAGGTACAGACCCGGTTTCTATGGCGGGTTTGTCCAAGGAAATCACCGCCAGCTATTTTGATGTCCTTCATCCTCCAGACTCCTACAGTAACATGTCCAATAAAAGCTGTATCAAGTTAAAAAAACACACATTTAGATGTTTTTCCTGAGACCATTCACCAAGGGGCCCACCTGGTTGTTCTGCACATAGTTTTCATATAGCCATGTGGCTTTCCTAGGAAAACCAATAATCCTCCGCAATCTAGATCTGCAATTCCAGTTAGATTTCAGTGGTGTGGCTTCCTACTAACTACTCGTAAGTTTTGAAACAAGCCATCATCTTTATATATAATCAATATCAATGACTAAAATTGAAAATTCAGAAAGCCAGCGGAAGGCAAAATATAGGCGTTTTTATAAGTGCCTCTTACACGTCCCCTGTAGGGATTACTTAGTTCTCTGAGCATCCATATCTATAGAAATAGCCGTGAATTAAAATCAAATAAAAAGTTGGGTGATACAGCATAAAGCAAATATTTCTTTTTGGCCACAGTAGGCATTTTCTCATAAGCAAGTCACCAGTGTACTGTGAAGCACTTGGGAACCCTGCCATGACAAATAAAATGGAACAGAGAAGGTCAAATTTAGTACCAGGTTGCCGTCACTTGGGCCATTTCAAGGCACGGTGCTATTTCCCAAAACTGGGAATGTGGTGTCACAGGGGCTCAACCCACTGAGACCAGCCTGGCAACCAACCCGCACATAGATCTCAAGTCCCAACACCCAAGCTCACACCCACCCATGCAGATTGGACGGTGTGGCATTTTGTCACCCATGAGACTGGGGCTGGACTCAGGGGTGACAGGATGGGAACCTGCAACAGTGTCATGTGTTTAACACTGGTAGGACTCCCCTTCCTTTCCCTAACCTCGGATCCATCATGCTCCCAAGTCCCTAAACGCCATCCCTTGAGGAACACCGGAAACAGTACTATGACTGCTCAGACACGTTGGCTTTGGACACGCTATCTTGTCTCCGGGTCAGACGTGGAATGGACGGGGCAGGCCGGGGCCGCAGCGAGGGAGACGGAGAGGCTGCTGACACAGCTGCTGGAGAGTTTCCTTTCCCGGGACACGCCAGCCGCCCGGCCGCGGCCACACGGTCCTCACGCTTGGTTCTGGGTTCGCTCTCTGGGGACAGACGCCTACTTGCTGGGAAGGGCTGGAGCGGTAACCCGTGGTTCATGTTTCACCGGAACGTGTTGGCGGCAGGAACAGAGGCAGAGTCTCGCCTCACGAGCACACGGCGTGGGGGTCCATTGAGTAACCATTGTACGACTTAGCTTGTTCTTGCTCAGTGACGCCCTCCAAGCAGGGCTGTGTGCATCCTTCCTGAAGACAAAATCAGCACGGAGACTGGCTGAGTCCCGTTCAGGGTTAGGAATCGCTCCCAGGGGCGTGAGTGAGTCGCTGGAGGGTGAGAGGCTGCAAAGGCGGCAGGAGGCACGGCCTCACCGTGTGTATTCCTGACGTCGCCCGAGAGCCCACAGCCGCCCTCCCTCCGCTGACGCGATTATCTTGGGGTTCCCCGTCCAGCGGGATCGTGACGGAGATGCGTGGGCACCGCTGAGCCTCCGCACCCACAAGGAAGGCAACGGGAATCCCACCAGGGCCTGGAAAATGGCATCTCTGCGGCCTCTTGGGACTCAGGCAGGGACATCAAACACACCGACGGGATTCAGCATCTGGTCCCCGCAGGCCTAAAGGAGAGGGGCCTCCAGTTCCCACCTTTGAACCTGAGTGTACAAAACCAGGCCTGTTCCCCAATATCAGCCGTGCAAGCGGCTTTCACTACAGTATGGACATTGACCCGATTCTTTCAGGGCAGACCTTGTACGTATAGAGTTCATTTGAAAGCACTTAAGTACAATGGCAGTAATTTTCACTTAAGAAACATTTGCAAGAAAAGAGTTGAGATAGAAAAGCCTGATGTTTCAAGAAGAAGGACACCGGGCCTGCTCCTAGCACCAAGCCCCACATCCCCCAGGGCAGGGGTTCGAGGCCGTGCCTCCCTGGAAGGGGGAAAGAGAGGGAAAGGCAGCCAGGAAGCTGAACGAGCCCCAGATGAGTGTGCGCCCCCCCTAAGGAACCACCGTTATGGCAAAGTTTTCCATTGTTTCCAACACACTAATCTGCCTCCTTCCCTCCCTTTAAAATAGTGAACACGTGCGTGTCCTGAGGCAGAGCAACTGTTTAAACGAGGCTGGAGCAGAAATGATTAATTGAGCTCTATTTTCCAGTTAGATAATGTCCCAGAGAACAGAAGTCAAAAAAATTTTTTTTCTAAGTTTGGTGATGAGAAGCACTGGCTTTCCTGTCAGGTGTTCTAATGAACTCATGAAACGGAAATGTTCCTGCTTCCTGTAGTTTATGACAGCAAGTTCCAGGGACGGATCTCTCCCAAGACTTTTCGCAAATGGTAAGTTTAACTGCAAAATGTGAGCAACTTGGCATTTTCATTCAGACAAAGGCTGTGTAGAAATCAATGTGGCTGCTGATGCCCAGGACAGGTTGCACCTGAGACACTTAGCAGCCAGGGTTCCAGGTATGGTCCCAAAGCAAACACCCTCCCGGCAAAACGAGGTCAAGGCTGGGCCGCATCTGCAGAATAGTCGCCACTTTGAGGTCAAAGAATACATATTAAAATGATGTCTTCTCTAAAGTAATTCGTCAATAGATGAAAATTTTCCATAGTTGTTTTTATCCCTGTAATGGACAACTAGTGTTTAGTTCTGAGTTTGGGAGGCTGAGGAAGGAGAGAAGCCAGGACCCAGTGTCCTTTTGGGGACCTCTCCCACGTTAATGAAGTTACACATCCTGACACGGAGACCGTTAGCATGAAACCACGGCTCAGAGAGGTGTGACGTGGTGCAGTGACACGTCCTGACACCGGGAGGTTCTGGCGTTGGGGCCATCCCGCCATCACGGTCTCCTGCGTGAGCTGTGAGTGATACAGAGAACAGCTTTGAATAGCACGTGACTGGGCCGGCCCCTCCTACTGCTGTGTCTTCCCGGGTCACAAATCTGCTCTGGGTGCTAATTAAACATTTATAAGACCCTCGATGGCCTGCCCTGAATGCTAATATGAAAACAGCAACCTGTGTTCATCAGAATAGACAGACATGTTTGCCCTTCTCAATGAGGGCCTCTGGCTTCTGAGTTTAATTCAAATCATTTGATAACTTGGGGGGAAAAAAGGAATTTGAGTGCCTACTGTGTACCAAGCACTACTATGTGCAAGTGCCAGATGTGGAACTAAAAGCAAACTCTCCAGGACTAGGGCATTCATCAT
Source organism: Noctilio leporinus (assembly GCA_004026585.1). Classification (NCBI taxonomy): domain Eukaryota; kingdom Metazoa; phylum Chordata; class Mammalia; order Chiroptera; family Noctilionidae; genus Noctilio; species Noctilio leporinus. The sequence goes on from PVIW01008267.1 coordinate 40,544, forward strand.
TAATTGCAACATTTCATATTACTTAATTCGCACCATTTCCCTCCGAGCTTAAAAGCTAAATTAGATGCAAAAACACTCACCTTTTTAGCATTAAGCTTTCACATGGCTCCCTAGCCTACCACACTGTCTCCAGTTACATAAAGATGCTGCATTTTCTACATATTAACATACATTTCCACATTTTCTTCATTAGGCTTCTGAAAGCATTTCAGCAGGAAGGTTCCATTTATCGTATCCAAAAATAAAAATAGCACCAAAGCCCTTTTGCAACTCCCCACACGCCATTAGGGAAACATGATCAGATGCGCAGAAATGTAAGATGCAATTGTGTCGAGCTCCATTTCCTACAAAATCACCCCGAACAACGCGCTTTCTGCGGCGCACAAGTCCGGCCCACAGCCCAGGGAAAGCTGCACCCGCTTCGGGAAGGAGTCGGGAACGTTGCGTCTGAAATCAGCTACTTCTGGTTCAGCACCCCAAGAACCATGTGTTACAATATTCCTTCCTGCCAAGCACGTCATGGGCTGCTTTCCTCAATGAAACTAACCGTTGCTGTCATTCCGGCTTCCTTCGTTTTCCGCTTTTTTAAGCGCTAGCTGCTCACCCAGCGCAGACCTGGGAGGCCCCAGCCGGCCTGACCCACCTCAGGTGCAGGTAGAAGCTGGACGGGGCCGCGCAGACAGGTGAACAGGTGGCAGGTGAGGCCCCACCAGGCCCTTCCCCGGGCGCCGGTGCCCTGGGAGCAGGACAGATTCAAGGAGAGGGAAGGAGACGGTGAAGCTTCGTGAGGCAGGACGTGGACCACTCAACCCAGGCACGCGGGTCAGCCTGGAGCTCTGCTGCCTCCGCTCGGACCGCAGCCCCGGGAGGTGGCTCCCGGCTGCCACACCAGTGGACTGAGAGCTCTTTCTAGAGTGCTTCCGTGAGGACACGCCCTGCTCTCGGCGCCCGGACTCACGTCCCTACAACTCTGTGACCATAGGGCACCCATTTTACACGTGGGAAACCCGAGCAGGGAGGCTGGAGGGCAAGTCTGGTTATTCAGAGACATCTCGAGATGTCACTCAGACACCGGCCTTCCTCCGGCTCCGCGCAGCACGGTTTCCACAGAAACCGACCTGACCGGTTCTGCGTGATTGGTCTGGAAGCCACCGTGCACGGCAGCGTAGAAGGCCAGTGGGAATGACCACAAGCAACAGTTTGTTTTTAACTGAACATCAATGTTGTTGCATTTTTCAAAGTTCCATGCTCAGAGATACGGCGTGCGGGAATTTTGTCTTAGTTTAATAATTACATAGGAATCTTCGTCGTTTAATTCATGAATTCATGCTATACAAAGGGGTCCTGCAAAATGAACACACAGGATGCTCTAAGAATACTTAGAAAATCATGAAATTCTTGAGGCGTCTTCTGTGAAAAACTCTAAGCATGAGCAAAACACTGTTTTATAGTTTAATATAGTGATTTGAGGAATCAGAGATACACTGCTTGATCGACTTTGCATCCTTTCTCATCTAGCACGTCCCGGATGCTAGACTTTCTTTTGAAATAAGATCGACTGAAAACTTGAATCCTTTTCCATAATATTATAACATGTTTATCAAACCACGCAAAGGCTCAAAAGTGTTCCCTACTTTCTAAGTGTACGGCCACCAGTCGTTTCCTTCCTAACTGTTCACGGCTTCAGCCTATTTCTTCGGCTCCATGCATTTCAGGAGCAGCTCCACAAACTCCAGAATTCTCATGAGCTCCTTTCTTCCCCATCATTGCTCACCGGTGAGTCTGCTTTTTCATCCGCACGCATGGACGAGTTCATTTGCTCAGGAAGCCTATTTTCCAATGTGGCCTCATTATGGTTTTGCTCCCCTAACTCGGTTTTAAAATACTTCCTGCTCCTGGAAAATTACTTTAGATCAGGCTGTGTTTTCCCCGCTGGTGTGACGATGACCCAGGACGAGGCGCTGCTGGCTGCCCTGCCTTCCATCCCAGGCAGTCTGGGGAGCCCAGCAAGCTCGGGGCAGGTGGGTAACCTTGGGCCTGCTCACGTGTGACCTCCAGACTCAGGTGCACATCCCCAGCTGGACTAAAAGACTGTACATTGCAATTCTAGGCACGACTGAGCATTTCTTAGTAGTTCTTGGTTATTTCAAATATTTCCTCTAGACGTCTGTAGCTGAAGTGAGCTGTTCCTAGCGAATCCACAGCATTTTGGAATGCCGAAACTTCAGGTGGCACGGGACATACTTCCTCAGGTAGAAGGGCAGCTTAGCGCAGCTGTCAGACCTGTGCTGGGCCCTTGCACTGCCGGGCACTGCTGGGCCCTGATGTAGTGTCCCTTTCACTCCCCTTTTACACCAGACAAGCAAGTACCAAGATCTGAGCGACCTACTCCGTGCCTGGCATGCTGGCGCGTGACCAGCACTTCGCGTCCAGAGCCTTCTAACCGCTACCGGGACTTCCTGGAAACCGCGCCTCTGCGCCTGGTGTTGGGACAGTCTGTTAGGAAAACTCAGCATCCTTAAAACATCGAACCTTGAACTAAACGTTAAAATCCTGTAAAACCGCCCACTTGGAAGTGTTTTGGGGCCCAATGGTTAAAAAGTCCTCCGTGACCACACAAACATACCAACCTTGACCCCAAACACAGCCGGCAAGGCCTCTGAATGAAACGGACCGTCCCGCTCAAGGGGACGCCCGGGTGGGCAGCCTCTGAGGCTCGGGTTGCTGCCGGCGTGACCGGCGGCCCCGCGCAGCGAAGCCTGGCGCGCAGTGAGCCCGCAGCGTGCCGGGCACTGAAGCCGCCTGCGGTCCATGCGGTGAGGCAGGGGCGGGGTGTGGGGCGCGGGGTCGGCTCCACCTCCCCCGAGCGGCGGGGCACGGAAGGTGCGTTCTCTCTGACGCGCACTGTCCCCCGCGTCCAGTTACCCACGGGCAGCCCAATGTGCCCCTTAACACCGTGGACCCTGGAGCCAGATCGCGTGGGTTTGAATCGCTCTTTTACCACCTAGAGGGGTGTGAACTTGGGCACAGGATTTAACTACCTTTCCCCTCGGTTTCCTCATCTCTAAAAAGCCAAAGAAAATAAAACGTTAATAAAAGTGGAGGACTTAGCACCGTGCCTGGGCCGCGGCGAATCCCGTGTGGTGTGAGCAGCTACATTCCCTCTGCCTGTCTGTCTACATGTCCATCCGTCCGTCCAAGCCGCATCTTGGAATTGCCCTTCCCTGGACGGAAAAAGGATTGAAAGTAACTCCGCTTTAGGAGGGAAATGGAAAGACAAAGAAAAGCTGAGAGGCGCTCAGAAGAGCAGGAGCTGTGGCGTCGCACGTCCCTGAGTCGCTTTACAAACGCTCGGAGGCGGCCGCACCCCCGCAGGCCCGTGTCGGTCACGCGCGACGGGGTCACGGGGGAGCTCTTGCTTCCTCCCCGCCTCGCCCTCTGGGCCCCGCTCCGGGCAGCGCCAGGGGCTCCGGTGGCCAGACGAGGGGGGTGAGCGGGCGGGTGCAGGATCCCTGCACAGGGAGGAAGACGGGAGGGCGGGGTGGGGATCCCATGGGGAAGAGCGGCTCCCCAGGTGGGACCAGCGGGACCGGCCGAGGGCCACAAGCCCAGCAGGGGCGGCCGGGCCGGGCAAGCAAGACATCTCCTGGGTTCTGTCTGCATTTCTGCTCGTAAATGAACACTCCCCGTCCAGTGTTGACCCCCTCGTGGCCGCACTGTCATCGCGCCCGCCTGCCCAGGGCCTGAGGTGCAGCCGACCGCCTGGCGAGGGTCCGGAGCTGGGGAAACACCACGCAAGCCGGCTCGGGCCCCTCAGGACGCAGCCGCAGACTCTCTCTGGTCTCCAACTCGGTGCCCATCTTCCCTGACTCCTTCTGTCCTGCTTAATGCAACAGGTTCCAGATACACACCCCTACCTGTGCCTGCCTGCTTTTCCCTCGGTACTGACACTCTTCACTCCAGGGTCCGCGGGACCTCCCTGCCTGCTGCCAGCCCACGTGGGGGAAGCACGGTCCACTCAGACTCTGCTCGGGGTTGCGCGGCCAGCTGGGCTCCACACCTGTGTCTCCCCCTGGATCTCCCTGGCCTCGTCCTCCACGTGAGGCCGCAGCTTCGGCGAGCCCTCATCAGCGCAACACCTTCATCACATACCGAGGAAGCCCTGCGGTGGGCAAGCCCTGGGCTCAGAACGAGGTTTAGGCTGCGGCTGGCCAGGGGTCTCCCCGCCCAGGAACGCGCGGGACAGAGGTGAAAGGGCTGGGCACCTCAGCCAGCCCCGCCGAGATGCTGAAGAGGAGCATGCAGGCCAGGCCGACCCGGGGCTGGGGGAGCTGGGAGCCTCATTTCTAAGAAAAGAGAGAAGGCTAAAAATGACGTATGCAAACGGAGGTGCAGGGGCTGGGAAGCGGTGGGCCAGGCCACGCAGGGCTACGAAGGTCAAGGCATGGTTTCCGCACATTAAGAAGGTTATCGGGGGGCCCTGGATGCACTGAGGCCGGGAGGTGGGTGCAGCCCTCTGGATAAACTCGGGTCAGGGTTGGGGGGATGCAGGCCGGCCACACCCAGGGTCTCTGCGTCTCCCGGGCCGGTGTCCTCACTTGCCACCTCACTTTCGCCACTAGCGTGAAAGAAACCTCAGCCCCGCGGCTGCCCTCCCGCCTGCCGTCACTGCCCCTCGGAGCTCCCGCAGGACGAGAGCTGGACTTCCCTGGAGCCTCCACCGTGCCCAGGCCTGACCCGGCGCTCTGGGCTCTCCCCCCGTTTGGGGTTTAGAAGACGCACCTCACAGCCTGACATGGGGTCTGTCTCCCCAGGCAGCTGCCCAGGGGGGCCGGGACGCCACCCGACGACCCACCGTGCAGAGAGAGGCGGGTGCAGCCTGTGGGGTGGAGTTGGCCGGGGGCGGACAGGACAGCTGGGGAGCAGCAGACTCCCGGCCCTGCCTCAGCTCTGGGAGGTGGGGGACACGGCCCCACACGAGTCACGGGGCACCTGCGCGGGAGCTGCAGCTGCACGTCTGCTTCCTGAGCTAACGCAGGTCCGCCGAGACCGGCCCGTGAGGGGGTGACCGGCCCGTGAGGGGGGGCCCCACCCCACGAGGACTGGTGCTGGGAGCCTGCAGTGTGGCTGCGTCTGGGAAAACTGCCGCGCGAGAAACTGTTATCGATGTGAGAAGCGTGAAGAGCTGCTCTACCGTGGACGGGAGGCTGCTTGCACCAGGGCGCTTTGGCTTTTTCCAAGGAAGATGTGTGGTTTTAAAGACTCGCCGCTGAGGAAAATGCTCCTGAACGGGCCGAGTCTACGGAGGGCGGAGAAGCCAGCAGCAGGATAAAGACATTCATCATGATCAGCCTGCAACTGGCACCGCTCGGGCCGGGCACGCGCCCCGTGGAGGAGGTCACGGTCCATGAGGTAAATACACAGAGAAAATGGACCCGACACCCGGCATCACGAAGCCAATTACTGACCGTGTTTAATTTCACCCCCCAAGTCCCGCAGGTCATTTTTCCCCTCCCGGCTCTGCGATAGCCCCGCAAATTGTAAAATCAACATTTCTGAACACCCTGGAACGCTTTGCAGCCGTTTATGAGGCAGAGTCGCTCCTGCCTAAGTATCGTGAGACGTAGCCTTCTGTATACCTGAGAGGGGCTGCAGAAATCCCCGCTAAATCCATCGGGAGCACGGGCGACGTAGTGTAATTTCAAAGATGTGTGTTTCCATTGGAAACAGGCATTGGAGACCCACGGTCCCCGCGTTCATGCAGGACTCGGTCGGCATTACCGAAAACCTGGTGACCGCTGCCCCATGCAGGAGCGCCCGTGCCGCCCTGTCACTCATGTCTGTACTCACAGGCGAAGAGCATTAAATGAACATTTTATAGTTTAAATATTCAAGAGCTTGATATTCAAAATTCCTTCCCTCCCTGTCAAACTAGGTTGCTTCAAGGCAAGGTAAGATCACGTTGGCGTCTCTCAGGCAGAATTAAATTTTATCATGATGTCCATCATAATACACAGTTTGCTTAATATGCAAATAGAGAGTGAAAGGGTGCAAAGAATAAAGGAATTTTAGGGAGGGTGTGAGAGCCAAGGGACCCTTTCGATAGCCTAGATTCTTCTTCCATTTCCATTTCCATCACTGTAATGAGAACACCAGGTAAACACAGGATCACAGTGATGGTTTGAGGTACCCTTTTCCATTCAATTTTACTGCTCTGGGGTTATTTTTTATGGCAGCTCTTTATTTAAAATAATAAGAACAGACCAGACGAAACAGGATAATGATGCTCTGGAGACGCTGCTGCCTGGCCGTCTTGGTGAAGCTCTGTCTGTCCTTCCTGCCCTCGTCGGGCAGCATGTTGGCCACCACCACCCTTCAGAGAGAGAAAGGCACACGGGTCCGTCCGCCCTGGATCCGCACTCCAGGGCCCACCGGCACCTGTCGCCTTCTGCTATCATGGTCAAGGACGTTACAAGAATTAGGTTGAAAGACAAACGGTTCTACAATAGCAGGTGATTCGAGCAAAGCAAAGGATGAGACTGGCGGTGCCCGACGGATACTGGAGACTCTAATTACCTTTAAGTATGTGAACCTGTCACCAAACTAGTCCGACCCTTGGCATTCTGGTTTCTCAAATGGAGAGAGTGCTGACCTTGGCCAGGTCGGAAGGCAGGAGTGGGGACTACCCAGATGTGCGTGCGAAAGGTTGTCTAAATTATACAACAGCAGGACATGCTTCTCAATAGAGCTCCTGGTCTAGCGAAAAGGTGTCAAGCTGCAGGACAGAAATTCATCAGCATCTTCTTCGATCACATCTTCTTACAGGACGGGGAGGGGTGCCTTGCATAGTCACAGTGCATGGCGGTGTCACGTGTTGGTGATTTAAGAACTGTCCTGCAGGAGCCCTGCTATGGCGGCTTCTAGAGTGGTGGTCACCATCGCTGCTCCAAGGCCAGACCCCGGATGAGAACTCTGGCCCCACGGCGGCCGCCTGGGGTGTAGAACTTCCACACTGGGTGGAGGAGGAGGAGGAGACACCTGTCTACAGAGGCCCCCAAAATCGCCCTACACATAAGCCAGGTGCTGCTGGGGGGCTTTACTGCGCTGAGGGATGGACCCATTCCCTGCACTTTTCTCCCCATTTCGCAGACAGAGAGGCAGAGGCACCGGCGGTGCCAGGGCCACCGAGCGGCAGGCCCTTGGCGTGTGTGTCCCCTCGGTTTTCCGGCTGAAAGCAGGTATTCTATGTGCCCCTGCAATTATCTTGCTGGCATCCCCGTTGAAAGACTGTGAGATTGAGTCACAGACACGAGTGCCCAGCATGAGGTGGCTGACGGGGGCCGGGTCGCTCAGGGCCGCTGTGCTCCAAACACACGCAGCTGCTTTATGTTTGGTCCTCAGCCTCCTCGGGCCACTCAGGAGCCACGGGAAATGCAGCCTCTGTTGACCATGAGTTTTTAAAAGATTTTTAATTTATTATTTTTAGAAAGAGGGGCAGGGAGAGAGGACGGACCTGGCTGGAGACCTGGCTTGCAACCTGGTTACGTGCCCTGGCTGGGGAATGAACCAGTGTCCCTTGGGTTCGCAGGTCAGTGCCTTACCCACTGTGCCACCAGCCAGGGCCGTGTTGACCACTTTGTAACAAGTTGTTTTTGTTTTTTGGATTTTTTTACACATTATTTTTAGAGAGAAGAACAGGGAGGGAGGAAGAAAGGGAGAGAAGGATCCAAGTATGATTGCTTTTTCCCTGCTTCCAGCTGGAGACCCAGCTGGAGACCTGGCTTGCAACCTGGTTATGTGCCCTGGCTGGGAATCAAACCAGCGACCTTTGGGTTCGCAGGCCGGTGCCTATCCAGCCACACCAGCCAGGGCTGTAACAGGTTTTTATCCAGTGTGGAGAGCAGGGCCAATAAAATGGCACTGGTCCAGGCAAGACAGTGTCAAGTATATAAAACAAAGTGGAGTCCCTCCTGTCAACCAAGACGGCGGTCAGCCGTGACACTTTGGTTCAAGAGGGAAACTACCATGTCAGAGTAGACATGTCTGGCAAGGAGACACAGCTCAGGCATGTGCACACGTGGTCAGAACAGCCTTGTCTGCCGAGCGGGACCACCCACGGAGAGGCTCCTGGGGAAATTCCCTCGTTGGCATCAGGGGTGCCAAGGCATTTATTGAAAAGACCCAGGAGGTGGAGCAGACCCCTCTCCAGGTATAACTGAGGCAGCTCAAGCCCACGGCTGAGACAGCCGGGCTCCACCCGCCAGAGCGCTGCCCCACGCCAGGCTGACCTTGACCTCCCTGGGCATCGGCCACCAGACGCGCTGTCCTGCTGGATGAGGACCTCACCTGCCCTCCGAGACCCTTCCTTGCAAGATGTGACGGCCCCTTGCCCGCTGTGCTGTGTCCCGGCCCTGCAGACTAGACTCGGACTCGGTTCATCCTTCCCGCCTGCTGTGTGTGTGTGTGTGTGTGTGTGTGTGTGTGTGTGTGTGAGATGATTCTCAGACCGGCAGAGTGTGAGCAGGCTAGGACGCACGCTGGAGTTCTACTTTGCCTGAACCCCTGCGTCCAGTAGAAGCTGAGTGAATGGCACAGCTACTGTGTGTGACCTGCTGATTCCCTGGTGCCAGGCTGCTCAGCAGGCAGCTGACCTGCAGCTGGAAGGACTCTGTCACGAACATACACGCGTGACACCCTCTGTGTCTAGTTGCTGGTCACCCCCGGTCGCCCTGGCAAAGGCAGGGGGAACTGTTTGTCCTGAATCCCCACCACAGCTCTCAGTAGCCCCCTGACCATTAACCACCCCCAGCACCTGGAAACCCGCCTCCCCATGAGCTCCGAAGATGCCCCTCTGCTTCCCCCTGGTGTCCTACGCCTTCTCCGGCTCGCCTACTGGGGGTGTCCTTGGGGTCTGCTCATGGGTGGGCCTCCGTCAGGGTCTCTCCAAGCACGTCCTGCAGGCGCCACATTCACAAGGATTTCGGACAGTCTGCGACTCCTTCCCCTAAGCACATAACCACCTTCTAACCCTACGTTCAGTGTGCTGAAGACCAAACCAGTCTCTCCACCCGGATGTTGCCATGTCTCCGTCTTAAACATGTGCTCCTACGCGGCCCCTTTGTCCCAAGTTAGAAACCTGGAATGTGTCCTGTGTTTCTTTGCTTTCATCCCATCGGTCACCAAGCCTCGCTCCTTCACTGCCTCTCACGCTTGGCTGAGCGTCAGAGTCACGTGGGGAGTGAAACAATACTGATACTGATACTGATACTAAGAATATCCCTCAGGATCCCGCGTGAAGTGTATGCGGTGAGGCCCAGACAGGAGTTCTTCAAGGATCCCCGGGGCTCTGAGGGGCAGGGACGTCCTCAGGGGGCTGCCCTCCCCAGCTCCCCGCTATCCCGCATTCCTTCGCGTCTCTCAGCGAGGACCCTCCCCACACTCCCCGCCCCCCCGGTTCAGTCCACACCCTGTGCCGGGTCCTCTAGGAGGCAGACCTGCTTCATGTTCAAGGTGGGATAAAACCCGACTCCCCTGTGGGAAACCAGGCTGGGAGGAGGCTCAGCCTCTGACCCCATGGGCACCCGCGTCCGGTAGGGAACCTGAACGCTGCGCCCTCTGGGCCACGTGTCTGCGCCTTTTGTCTGAGTGAATCAGGGATGACTCTCGGGCTCCCGAGCATATGGCGTAAGAGAGCAGACATATGTAAACTGACACGGAAATAATGAGAGCAGAGCCGGCGGGGAGAGCCAAGGCGGGCGGAGGCTTGCACCTGCGTGACTCAGACAAGGCACCTTGCTCCGCTCTGAGGCCGCCCACCGCTGCTTCCTGGAACCGACAGGCACACGGGGCCGTGCTCTCCAGGTGGGCGCCACAGGGCACATGCACAGGAAGCTCTGTCGAAGGAGCCCCAAGTAGTTCCGTCGGTTTAGCTTCGTGGAGAATGAACAGCGACCCTCCACCGACAGCAGAGCTCGAAGCGCAGGTGGGAAACAGGTTTGTTCTTGCAAGAGGCCAACAGAGGCATTTCTGCTCTGGGTTTGGACCTTACCTGCCTTAGGAAGGCCTCCCCCCGCCCCCTCCCTCCCCGGCTGTCATGATCCCCTCTTCTGAGATCTCACAGTGTAATTATGTCGTTAAATTGTTGGTTGTATGTTTGTCAACAGAGAACCAAGGCTTGGGGACAGGGCCCATTTGCATCGGTGTATCTCTAGCACCTGATATTGTACCTTGTACACAGTTAAAATTCAATAAACATTTGCCTCAAGGGAATATTAAAATTGGTACCTGAGGAAAGGAATTCCAAGAAACTCACATTTTTCATGACCAACCCCAAAATCTAAATGCAAGTAAATGTCTACATTCTCGAGGGAGTGGGAGGGACAGGCAGGTGTGCGACATCAGAGGTCCAAGCACCTCTTGTCATTTATGACGTACACTTGGCATCAAAGAAGAGTCACCGTTATACTTCTCCATGTGCTGACCCCTAACACACATCTTCATACACGTCATCTCCTTTATGCCACGCAGTAACTCTGAATTTAGGAAACCTTGCACCGAGGGTAATGAGCACAGATGATTTAAATTCTTTTACAGGGTTAAGGGGATCAATAGTGGAGGCAACGTTTACGATCTGGTCCTCTGGCTCCAAGCCTCTCTCTGCTACATCAAGACTACCCCGCATTGATTTCCCATCCGTTCAATTGACCGGAAGCGAGGCTAGCTGACTGGGCACCCCACCCCTCGGTGGTCGATGATCTGGAAGAAGGGGCTCCTTCCTGTTCCCCCTCCACACAATACCACTGGGCAGTGGGGGTTAGTCACCCACCCGTCGGGCCTGGGCTGGCTTTGTGACGTGCTCAGTCAGTCCCCTGGGAGAAGGGATGGATCTGTGCCCGGCTCAGGCCTGAAGGGGCCTCGTGCTCCTCGGACGGGAAATGCTGCCCCACAGCTGGTGAAGCTGCGGTGGCCCGCTGGTGGCTCCAGGACCACATGGGACAGGCATGAGCCACACGCAGAGACCAGGCAGCCCCCAACCCACCCAGAATCGTGACACCGCTGCAGACGAGTGACGCCGGCTGGGACCAGAACCACGTGGATTAGTTCAGCCCTAACTGCTAATGCACAAAATTGTGAACCAAAGGAACAGTTACCTCAGTTCACTGCATTTGGGGTGTTTTGTCATGTAGCCAAAGCCCAGTGATACCACAACAGTAAGTACGACAATGACAGGTCAGGACTTGTGTGCGCCCAGCAGTGTGTGAAGCATGTCACATGGTTATCTGTGAAGGGTCAGCAGGGATAAGACAACCAGACCCAGTTAGACGCTATGGACTAGAGTCATGCAAGGAAGATGGGCCATGGCTTATGGCTATGAAAACACCTGATGCTCATGGCAATTCACGCATGTGCTTTTCCATTACAGCGAGAATGATTGTCTTTCTAGGGCTGCACCAGAAACCTTTGAAAAAACAAGAGGTCATCCTTCCTTCTGCAGATATTTATTAAATTCACATGAGGTGCTCTGTTGAACCAAGTGATAAAACAATAAAGGTGAATAAAAACGAGCACGTTCTAATCTGTAATCCTTAGAACACAACAACTAGAAATTATCGGTCTTATTTTACAGATGAGGAAACAAAACCTTATTTCCTGAGAAATAACTACTCACGGTTGTTGAACTGTCTGGCTATAAACTTTTTGTCTGAATCATTTTTTATGTTTCTTAATCTTATAATGTTTATAGGCAAATTTATGGTGTATTTTTATATATGGTGGCTTTAATTCAATATGTGCCAGTTTTTATTACTTTCATTCTCAGTGGCTAGCCTTGTTTCTGTTCTCGGCCCATGGGTTCATCCACCGTAGCTCCACGCACACCACCTACGCGAGGCAGGCAAGTGGAAGCACCCCGAAATCACAGGCCCAAGTGGGGATCAAGCCAGAAATGCCCAGTGAGATGACTCACCATCTCCGAATGGCGCTGACATGCTAGGAAGGAGTGCAGGGCAGTGGGGCGCTTTGTAACCTGCCCCGCAGCGTGGCAGCCAAGTTACCCCTGAGATTGCTTCTCTCTGAGCTGGTCGGTCTCCTGCCAGTGCCTCCTGCCAGTGCCTCCCACTCTCCGCTCTCTGGCACATGTCCTCTCTTTACTCCTCAAGGGCACGCTCAGAGCCCATTGCCCCCTCGGCGATGCTGCTGCCACTGGGCATGCAAGGGTGCAGCGCCCACCGCACTCCGCGCTGTCTATGGCCTTCTCCGTGGGGACACGCTGATTGTCGTCAGTCACAAGGCCCAGGTTCACGGCACAGACACATACAAATGTGTGCCCTGCATGGGACCACGTGTGAGATTTGGCTTTGCCTTTAGTTCAAAGGTCACGATACGCTACCTATACCAATGCGGTTCACTTGGGGACTCAGCCTTCCAAAGGCCCAGAAAGGGGCTGGTTGGAAACGTCGTGAAGTGTCCCAACCCCCATTTCAGACCCTTTCTCTGTAGAGGCGACTGCAAGTATTCATTTAATGAACTGCCTGTATGAACTAACAAGGCCGATATCCACCAGAGCATGATGGGAACTCCCACGATAAGACACCGAGTGGACGGAGCACCACACGAAATAGTTTGCGCACTTCTTCCTGTGGGTTATCGGATAGCACGTGGGCGGCCTGAAGATGATGGAAACATTTCCGGTGAAGACTTTACATTCCCACCTGAATATTTTATGTCTATATCGGGCGGCGTAATTGCTTCAGGAGGTGTACGTAGCTCTTTTGCTCCGTTGACTGGGGTGGCCTGCCTGGTGCGCGCTCAGTTAGATGACCCCAGTGGGGACGTGGCGCTGGGCCTGGGGCACCAGTCAGGGAGCTTCTGGAGGGCCCACGCTGCCTCCCGGCCCAGCAAACATACTTCCCCGGGGGCTGGGACGACCTGTTCGGTTTACAATGCACCAGACACATATTAGGAACTTATGAAACACTCATGGAAAGAAGAAATAAATAAAAGCATTCTTAAAAGACAATACCTGCTGGTTAAGGGCAATGACTGTAAGAAGTCGAGGACTTCGAGAAACACACAACTTACTTAGTCTTTGCCAACTCCATGTCACTACGTCACGGGGGTTCTGGAGGAAAGTTTAAATTCGGCTCAAGGGACATGCCGGGCACCCTGGGAACTGCTGCCTCCACCTCACCTATGCTTCCTGGGCACCCACAGGCCTTCCTCACCCGCCCTTCCTGTCCTTGTCCCACGGCAACTGGGTGACACTGGCTATGGTGACAAACCACCCCCAGCTGTAGTTCCTCTTCATGGTCCTTTTTATAACATCATTTCCTGAGTTCATGTGTTTCACATCCCCCTCCCTTCCGTGGAATGCAGATGTCCCCAGAGGGGGGACCTGTTTAGGACACAGAACATGTCGCAGAGGCCCTGCACTCATGGAATGAACAATCAAACTCTGATTCTGACACCTCGTATCAACGTCTTTCTGCCTTAGCTACCTGGTCTATAAAATGGAACCCGTCTGCAGTGGTCAGGGGGAAAGGGGTTGGGGGGATGGGGGAGGCAGAGGCAAAGAAAGGGAGCAGCTTAGACAAGAACCTAGTATAAAGGAACCATGGACATGGACAACAGGTGGGATTGACTTTGGGGGGAATGGGTGGGTGGGGAGGGGGACAGAGGGGAGCAAAAAAGGGATGGATGTAATACAACAACAATAAAATTAAAAAAAAAAAAAAAAAAAAAAGGAACCCTTCGGCTGACCAGACTCACTTTGTAGGGATTATTCTGAGAACTATGAGGCATTAGATATTTGACATTAACTACTTTTCCATGAAATTCGATGGTTGTTTTTGTAACTAAGAGAATAATGTCATATTCAGATTTGCCATTTTCTACAATTTGGTTAGAGTGCAAACAATGACATTTTAGAACAGAGCAATCCTTTGGCTTTAAACATCCGCAGATAAGACTTTAAAAAATGTGTCACTGGAAAGGGTACAAAGCATCATTTTTCTCTGTCCTTTGATCTTTCTGCCATGTCACCATGTGGGCATATTATGTTTGTCAATTCGCACAGGTTTGAAAAAGAGGAGGCTGCACAGGAGAGAACATTATGCACAGAGTCATGTTTTATAGATTTTTCACAGTTATTTTAAGATTTCATGAAATGCTAGGGAACATTTACGTCTAGGACACCTTTTTTGTTAAATTATATTTCTTGGTTGAGGTTGCTTTACCAGGATTGAGATTCAGTTGTTTTTCCCTTGGAAAATGGGTGGGGACTGCGGGCCTACACCCGGAGTTGCATGGGCGAGGGCCACAGGACACCCTGCTGAGGGCCCGGGCGCCCGGTCGGGCAGGGAGCACGGGGGAGTGGGTGGCCGTCGAGAACCGTGCGGACGCCCCAGGGGTCTACCTGCCTTACATCCAGGCAGCCAGAGTGTTTCTTCTGGCCCATGCACCCTGCCTGAGACCTGAGCATGGCCCACCCCGCTTCTCCTGTTCACCGTGCCGCTGCTCAGCTGTTACCTGCTTTGCAGGGGCAGCTCCTTCGGCACCTCTGAGACAGCCGGAGGGGTGCTGCGTAGGACAGGGGTGGGTGAGACAGCCAAGGAGCCCCTGCTCACTCCTCTCCGCCCTGCGGCCTCTTCTTCATCGCACCCGTCCCCCACCCCATTTTGGGCACCTACCCTTCCTCCCCATTCCATCCCAGCAGCCCTGCAGCCCACTGGGTGACCTCAGTCAACAGCTGAGACACAACCCCTCCAAAGGCCTCACCTCTCGGGGTGATGATGAATGCCACTCCGCTAATGCAACATTCATCGCATCGCTGGATGTTGATAAACGATCCCCTCCCCTTCGTATGCAGCTGATACTTAGGAATCAACGAAAGATGTTCCCAGGGTTCTGTCAACGTCTCAGGGCCCCAAGTGCTCCTTCTCAGAGGCCTGGCATGGTGATTTACAACAGAAGTGACAACAGGGCCTTTTCAAAGCTGCTGGAGCCTTCCTGGCCTTCCCCGCGCACGGTGGCATCTGCTCCCTGTCCCACAAACCCGGCACAGTGTCGCAGCGAGGTCCCTGCCGGGGTCACAGTCCCTGCGGATGGAGATGCTCAAAAGGCCACGGAACCTAATTCGAATCAAGAAACAGCCTTCAGGCCACACGCGGAGGCTTCTCTGGGGAGGCACACGCTAACGTGTACAGTGGATGCCGGGGGACGCACCTCACCAAATATATAGAGGGAAGCAAACTTCTTTGCCTAATTAGTCATGTCATAAAAGTGTTCGAATATCAATATTAGCTGTTTCAGCTGCTGGGCTAGAGGTACATTTGTCTATAATCAATGCACAAGCACTTCTAACTCAAAGCTGACGTGGAAAGGCCTTCTCAGAGTTTAAAATGTGATGCTCCCCACTCCCCCCACAATGACCTTGAAAGTTCGCCCATAAAGAAGTCATGTTTCCTCTTAAAGCTTCCTTTTTCTCTTCGTCCGTGCTGTCTGGCTTGCCCATGAATGCATGGCTGTTAATATCAATGCTGTTTCCAAAGAAAAACAAGGAGGTGTTGTTTTATAATCTCTTATCTCCCACATATAATTACATGATCTTTGAAACTTTCACATCAGATAAAAGAGAAGTAGCCTTTCAAAATGAAGTAATTACACGGTTGGGGTTTGTAGTCCTCTGCATTAAGGGAGATTATACATTTCTCTTACCACATAACATTTTCCAATTAGCAACTTAGTTTAAAAAATAAATGTATAAGCGTACAGTTGCCATTGGAAGCATGATATAAAGATACGTACGCACAATGACGCATCAGGGGAAGGTCCGAGACTGCAAGTTTGGGTCATCATAGGCTTTCTGTGTTGGTAACGACTCTATATCTTCAAAAAGCATTTAAAAACCATAGCCCTGATTGTTTTCACTTACTTAAAATAAGGCAAAGAGGAGCCTCTAGAATAATTTGACAAACCCCTGCAGTTGTTCAGCCTCTAACAAAGGCAGGGACAGCCGCCCGACCACCCAGGCCCGCGGGCCACAGCGGGAAGACGCCACAGAAGTGGGACCAGGATTTCAGACTCTCCTCATGCGCTGCGGCCGCCCCGTGCTCGGTGCCCATTCAGAGGAGAGGATTCCACCCGCCCCCTGTGCAACTGCCCGGAACGCGGGGCCGATGGTCGCCGGCCCTGTATTTGGAACACGAAGTATGAAAGCAAAGCGAAAGCCCTTTACACGGTTACTACAGAAAAGAGCACGTGCAGATTGCACAGGCTGAGGGGGCTCTTTGTTGAGACACAGTGTCCCCGTGGGACCAAGGAGGAGGGAAGGGGGAACACAGGTCCGAGACCCTGGCCCACCCGGTCTCTCTCTGCCCCACGGCGGCATCACCGGTTCCCTTCCGCGGACTTGGAGCGCATGGGGGCTTTCCTGTTTCTTTAGGAAGAACTCGCAGTATAGTAAGTAGTCGCTGTCAAGAGTGTTTTTCTTTTCTCCTCTGAGAGCCTCTAAGATATGCTGCTTGAATCGGGCTGAGCAACCCTTTCCTCCTTTCACTCATTTCTGATACTTCGCACTACCGTATCTCATAGATACCACTCGGCCCAACCAGACACTTCCTGCGTTCGCTAGATGTACAAGATTGTCCCCCAAATTATTTATGTAAATAATAAACATGTGTGTAAGGAAATTATAGACATTGTACACATACATCTACATATACAGCTATTCCAGTGACTCCACAGCGAAACAGTCATCTGTGAACCCAAATCACTCAGCTCAGGGCGAGCACAGTTTCTGGCAGAGGAGCTGCTGAGAGCCGACCTCGGTCAGGAGGCGGCAGGTGCTGTGAAGGCCATTGCACAGGGTGTCATCCCTCCCGTATGCTGTGGTTCCTCAGAAATGCCAGGAAAAAGCCACTCAAGCACATGGTGGCTACGTTTCCCGTACTGAAGACCATGTGTCACTCTGGCCAGCTGTCCAGTCCCCTGCGCCATTCTCCGCTCTGCGTCAGAGGGACCCATCGGGGCAAATTCTGGCGGTTTTCACAACTTGCAGCCCAGGACACGCAGCTGCTCCACCGCTCTGCGGTTCGCCATTGCTTCCCCACTCCCCTCTGTGGGTGAGGCTCCAGGGCCGTCACCCACGCTGTCACCGCACGGTCCCTAAGAGGGAGTCTGCGTAGGACCAGGGTGGGGGGGATCACAGCCTGTGTGACAAGTCTGCCCACAACAGCTGGTTCCTGCCTCTGCTCCCCGCCTGGTTTCAGGGTCAGCTTCCTCACCACGTCAATTCCTCTTCGGTAATTTTGTCAATGATGATCCTACTTTAGGTCTCTCTAGACAGGATTTATTAAACTCAGTAAGTAACACATTCATAAAAACAAACAAAAACCCTCCACCTTTTCTACTTTCCCACTCAGTTTTCCTTCATCAAATTACAATTTCCGTGCCAGTAGGACGGCCCTTGTTACCGGACATGAAGCTGCCCTTCCTGAGGCTACGAAGAAGGACAAAATCTTCCTTAAGGGAAAAAGCAAACTCTAGGGGACTTGCAGAATGAAGAGACAGGAAAACCACGATCCGCAGTATTTTTCAAGGACTTTCTTACTTAAGCCACTGTTTTTAAAATGAATTGTTTTGTTGTCATTGTTATTTTGCGTCTACCCCATCGGCCCTGCAAGGGTTCCCTTTTGGTGTGCGACATCTTACCTGTATAAGCCGCAACCCTAACTGGTCTGCACCCAGCCAGACTGACACTCAGTCTCATTCTGTCAGAATTCGGTCCTGAGTCCCTTCCGGCTGGGCGCCTGGAGAACATGTCACCCTGTGGGATGCTTTATTTACCAAGAGGCAGTTCAATTCTTTGCAGCTCAGCAAGGATTTCACACTGTGTCATTCCACTTACCGGGAGGACAGGCTTCATGCGCGAGGGTCCCTCCCTTGCCCGGTGGCGTCCATGGCTCATGAGAGCCGTCACGTGGACCAGGGCAGGCGACAGTGGCTGTGCCTGGGCTCCGTCCCCTCCATGGCTGTGCCTAGGCTCTGTCCTCCCAGTGTTGTGCCTGGGCTCCGTCCCCTCCATGGCTGTGCCTAGGCTCTGTCCTCCTAGTGTTGTGCCTGGGCTCCGTCCCCTCCGTGGCTGTGCCTAGGCTCTGTCCTCCCAGTGTTGTGCCTGGGCTCCATCCCCTCCGTGGCTGTGCCTGGGCTCTGTCCCCTCTGTGGCTGTGCCTGGGCTCCGTCCCCTGCATGGCTGTGCCTGGGCTCCATCCCCCAGGACCCTTGGCTGAGGAAACGCTCTGCTCCCCGATCTGCCACACATTTGGGCTGTCCCCCCCTTTAACTTTGAGAACACTTTTGTTTCAGCAGCTACGTACACAGCAATATTTCTTCCACCAGAAATGGATCCTAGAATGCTTTGATGCCACCAGCAGGCCACCTCTCTTGGGGCGGTGAGCAGTCGCGAAAACATGACATTGCAGGAACACTGTCTGGACAGCATTCGGGATCCAGACCTGCACAGCTATTTGCGAACACGCACAGCTATTTGCGAACACGCACAGCTTCGGACAAACATGAAAGTGCTGCTGGGAGCGCCGCTGAGGACAAGATGAATCCGAACCCTCCAGGCTAATCATGACCCTTGACCTGGGGTGCCCATCAAACCCCCTTTTGTTAATGCCTGGCCCCCTCTCCACCCCAAAAGATTTCTAACGGATGCCTATCTTCTTCCCAGTGTTTCCCAGCGTTGACCCGCAAATACAACACAGCCACACACACAGTAACTAATTTTCTAAAGGGTACACGGGAAGATGTCAGACAACTGCCCCCCCTGGGCTTGCCGGCTGCTGACCGGTGACAAGAAGTGACTCCCCTGAGCTCTGCCCGGCTGTCCTGCGAGGTCCCGTGAAGGGCAGGGTCATTACACTTATGACCTGTGAGCCTTAGTGAGTCACATCATCTCTCAGATTCGTTATTAACCTTGTGCGCTTCACCCCCTGGTGTCTAACGTGGGTTAATAACAGCTGCTACAGGAAACTGGTCCTCTTCCTAAAGCCTGTCTGTTTGCTGCTACATCTGTCTCTAACCCTGTCCACCTCTACTCCTAAACTACGGTTTACCTGATCAACATCATGAACTGACGACTATTAGCTAGTTCCTTGGCCCCCTTAATGATCTAAAATTAGCATATGGTTCTTGCAGGCAAATACTGAACTGAATATGTACATTTTAATTTCAACAAACAACAGATTACCATGCCTGCCTCTGAACAGGAGAACTGTTTCCGCCAGAGGGGGGAGAATGCACAAGGAGCACATGGTTTTAAAACAAAGCTAAATATAGTCTGCAAAATGTTCTTCAGATGTTCCGTTCCCTGGAATATCTGATTTTGATTTTATTTTATTATGTTGTATTCACTTCCATGTTTTTTCAATATTGAAATAAAATGTGCTTCTTATTAAAACCTACCTAGAACATCAGATCCCATGCAATGAGAGCGTTAACCACTGTAAACCCTGTCTCGAGTCCCCAAGAAGCAAAGGAATTATCTTGTTATCAATTTAATAACGGGCCATGGCAGGGAAGGGTATCCTCCCAGACACCAGCCGTGCGGTCTCTCCGGGGAAATTCGTGTCCGCGAGAACTGTCAATCCAGATGGATACGGGCATATTAAACACTCTCCCTTTAATCCATGTATCTGCTCTTTCTGGGCTTCCTTAATAAAAAGATTCCTTATTTGATCAACGCAAGCTATGCTGAGTATCTTGACATTCCTAATCTATAATCCCTTTATTTAAAAAAATAGTTTACGGCAGGGGTTAGTAAATAAATTAATAAAATTTTCTCCTCTCCTTTTTCCTTGGATATAGCCTGCATGGAAAAGATTCTGAGGTTTTTCAATGGATGAAGTAGAAATAATTACACAGAGACAGAAGAAGCAGATAGAAGGTATTGATTTAGCCATCTGCTTTGGCACACTTTCTGCAAAATACAATTTACCTTTGTTGTTTTGCATTAAAATTGCCTCTAGTTCTAATTCACATGAATATAAAGTGATTCCTTATATTAAAAGCGTCATACATTTCCCATGAGAAAACCTGACAAGAAAAGTAAGAAAATATCAAATACGTCCATCAAATATGCAGCCGTGGAAAAGAACGAGGGTCCCTCCGCCCAGGGGGCACTGTAAGAGCCAGCAGGAAGCCAGGGGTCAGCTCAGGGGTGGTGACACGTGGCCTGGCTGGTCCGTCTCTCAGGTGGCTGGTGAAAATTAAATCGCATAATAAACGCAGGCTTTGGCAGCAGCCAAGAAGCAACAACATCCTTGACGTTTAAGGACAGAGAAAGCAGCAGCTGGACGTCCCGCCGGAGCTGAAAACGCTCTGCCCAGAGCCCACACTGCCCTCTCCTCCCCAAGTCTCCCGTCTGCCGAGGCTGAGCCATTACACACACAGCTCTTCAGGGAAACCAGCCGCCGGGCCGCAGCCTCCGCCCCGCTCGAGGCCCTCCGTGCCGCGCAGGTGCTGCTCCCGGCCGCCCAGACTCTTCTGCTGCTCCAGCCCTCACACACCCTGCAGGCTGCAGGCCCCGGGGCCGGCGCGGTGGTGGCTGCTCAGGCCCCGAAGACCTAGGAGACAGGAGCCAACATCTCCATTGCCAGGCTGGTCGTACACGTTAAAACTGCTTATGACAGGTTAGCTAATGGGATGGCTAAGAAGGACTGCCACACGGGGAACTGAAGCCTGCCTCCAGTCCACACCGCCTGCAGGCCGCCTGCCTCCCGTCCACACCGCCTGCAGGCCCCCTGCCTCCGGTCCATACCACCTGCAGGCCGCCTGCCTCTAGTCCACACCACCATAGGCCCCCTGCCTCCTGTCCACACCACCTGCAGGCCCCCTGCCTCCCGTCCACGCCGCCTGCAGGCCCCCTGCCTCCGGTCCATACCACCTGCAGGCCGCCTGCCTCTAGTCCATACCACCATAGGCCTCCTGCCTCCCGTCCACACCGCCTGCAGGCCCCCTGCTTCCTGTCCACACCGCCTGCAGGCCCTGTTGCAAGTGTGAGGGCTGTGACTGCTGCTCCTCTCCATAAAAACATACATTTTTAACCAAAGAGATCATATTAGGCACACTGTTCTGCAACCTGAATTTTAACTTCACAATTTTCCTTGGAAGCTTATGAAATCAGCCTCCATGAATAAATATTATTCTTTGTTGTTTAAAAAAAAAAACACATTAAACAATACCATGATAAACATTTTTCTATACATATGTTGGAGAGTACATCCATTTGTTACATTTTTTAAAAAGATTTTATTTATTATTTCCAGAGCGAGGGGAAGGGAGAGAGGCAGAGAGGGAGAGCAACATCAACGAATGGTTGCCTTTCACCTGCCTCTGGCTATGGACCTGACTGGAGACCTGGCTTGCAACCTGGTTATGTGCCCTGGCTGGGAATCGAACCAGCGACCTTTGGGCTCACAGGCTGGCGCCTAGCCACTGAGCCATGGGCCAGGGACCATTTGTTACATTCTTGACGAGAGATTTCTGGGCCAGAGAAAACTAGCAGCCACCATTTCTATTGCTACGGCCAAACTACGCTGCAGAAGGGGTGCGCTGACTGACAGCGCCACTAACCGTGCATGAAAACGCCCGCTTCTCCCGTTGTCTCGCGTTAATCAGATGCCTGGCAGGAAACAGATGCCGCACTCAGCCTGGGTCATTTGAGCGACGATGGTAAAGGGGCTACTCACGGGGTCCAGGCCTGTGCAGGAAAGCCAGGGAGCCTGGGGAGGGCCACCTAAAAGGACGTGAGCGCCGGTGGGGAGGGAGCTCCCCTTCCTTCCTCAGTTCCCCGACTCCCAACTCCCGACTCCAGGGGACAAGGTGGCCTGGGGATGGTGACGGGCTCCAGGGGCAGCCAGCACCTAGGGGAAGGAGGAGGGTGGATCTGACAGCTCAGGGCTGCGGGTCCGCAGAGCTGCCAGTGAAGGGGTCCGTGTCCAGTGCCCCGTAGTGCACACGCCCACCCCGTCCTGCCGGTGCTGGCGGTGCAGCCCCCTGCTCACGGGTCTGGCTGCCCCACTTCGCTCAGTGTCTGAAGGGCGCTCAGGAATCCTTCCAAGTGCGCGTGGGATTGGGCTGCTTTCCGGCATGAAATCTGCAGTTCTCTTTCCTGTACCAGGCCGATGCTCTAGGCAAGAATCTTCGGCCTGGCCCATCATCAATCCCTGTGGACAGTGGTGCTGCCCCCGCCATCAAGCCTGCGACCCCGGGTGAATCCAGTGCTCACCTGGGACCAGACTGGGACCCACCCTAACTCCTATGGAGGAAGCTGGGAAGACAGCAGTTCCCCCAGCCCCTGGCGCGGAGGTCACTCATTTCCTCTCATTAGCTGCAGAGCACGCCTCCCTCCCCCCACAGCTGCCCTCCCCCC
>PVIW01008268.1:0-62955 GCA_004026585.1 Noctilio leporinus
GAGGTCCCGGGTGGGGGTCCCGGGCACGCCCCTGCGCAGGGCCTGAGCCACACCCAACCCTCAGCTGACTCGGGGGTGGGGGCACACGGGGCAGCGCATCAGCCTCCTCCAAGGGCATCTCGACCAGAAGCGGTCCCTCTGTGGGGCACAGCGGGGTCGGGAAGGGGTGCCAGACGGGGGTCAGCATGTTACCTGAGGAACTGCTGAGCTGCCTCTTGTTTTCTTTGAGTTGAAGCTCCAAGTTCTTTACCTTGAGCTCCAGCTTCACCTTATCGGACTCTAGAGACTGAACCACCGAGTGCAGGGACTTGGCCGAGGCGTTTTCCCCACGTAGCACCGACACCTGCAACAGGGTCAGCTCAGGTGTGGGTGCAGGGGTGGGCGTGGGCGCAGGGGTGGGTGTGGGCGCGGGGGCAGGGGCTCTGAGCTCGCGGAGAGGCACCCTCCTACCTCGTTCCTCAGTTTCTCCAGCTCCGCGTCCTTTTCTGTGAGTAAGGCGCTGGTGATGCTGATGGATTTCTGCAAGGAAGCCTTTTCTTCATCTGCGTCTTTTATTAACTTGGATTCTCTAAAAGACCAAAGGGTTAAAAATTCCAGGAATCAACCGAGAGAGTGACCAGTGTACCACTGTCCTACAGCAAACACTAATGTCAAGGGAAAAAAAAAAAGTGTATCAAGGGGAAGTTTTATAGGGGTTAAGGCTAGTATGCTTCCAAATTTTACTTACTGTGAAGGCAGAAAGTTTACTATGCTTAGACATGCCAGAATCCGCATGTCATTGTATCCATTTGAATTTAAAGCAACAAGTTAATAACTCTGGAAGATTTATTAAATTAAAAAAGACAACTGTTGCACACCCCCCCCCCAAAGAATTCCTTTAAATACCTCCCCAGCTGAATTCTGCTACTTCTGGAATTAAATGATCAACCAAGCAATTACAACAGCTAAAATACACACATGCAAAGCGAGTGGACGATGTCATGCAGAGCAGTGTTATGCTGGAAGTATCGATTGGTTCTCACTAATTTCAGTAACTTTTGGCAAGTTCCAAGAAGGTGTTTTGGAGATGTGATGGGCCAGAACAGCAGCAAATGTTACTCCTATTCAGATGGAAGCACCTGTGGCTTTTGTCTGTGGAATAGGAAGAGGACGTGGAATTGCTCATAGGAATGAAAGGCCAGAACAGAAACAGTCAGGTGGATTTCCAGGTATGGAATGCAAGGTTGGGGTGACTGCAGGGAGAAGGCCCATCGGGCCCAGCCTGGTTCTCAGCAGAGCGAGGGGCCGGGCCTTTGAGGAGAGGGACACGCCTGAAGGCGAGGGGGTGGGAGGAGAGAGGGCGAGTCTGGGGGAGACAGGGAGACTGGGGGGGAGCACAAGGCACACTAGACACAACCAGAAAGGGCCGGCTACACAGTGTCTCTGGATGTGCATTCAAGTTTTCCTTGTAAAAATGACATGCCCTCAGAAGTGCTACGTGGGGTCATGGTCACCAGCGAGGAGGGAAGACTGAGAACCGTCACAGATGGGAAGAGGCTAAAGGAGTACGTCAACAGTGCGATGGGGTTCCCTAGCTCGGATCCTGGAAGAGAGGAAGGGCGTTAGTGGGAAAACCGGGAAATGTGAATAACATGCGGAGTTTGGCTAAAACGGATCGGTGTCACTTTTTAAGTTTTGATAAACGTTCCAGGGAACGTAAGATGTTCACACTAGGGAAGGAGCTCTGGGAGAAGGGCACGTGGGACCACTCTGAACTACCTTTGTGACTCTTCTCTGAATTTTTAAATAATGTGTGTGAGTAATTCCATGCAGTGTGAAATAAGGAAGAAAAACAACTTGTATCACAAAAATATTTTGGAAAAAACAAAACTGTAGATTTTCCTAGCTAGCCTTCAGGCCATACAACCTCAACACTTCATTAATGTAGCCAATCGTCAGTGAGAATTCGTCACGCCATCAACAGGTCAAACTCCCCCCGGCTCTGTGGGGGCAGGTGGATGAGTGGGGAGCCGGTCACGGTCTGTTGCAGAACCGGAAACGCAGGCCCAGGTTGGAAAGGGCAGAAAGTACGTACGTCTAGTTAGTGAGACCCAAGATATCCGGCACACGAATTAAAGGAGTTTCGTGATTTATGGTAAACCGAAATTCTACACAAGGGTAAAATATGTGTTGTATTTATCTCCTTGGGTGGCTTACCCTCACACTCCAGAATAAGTAGTAAGAAAAGCATCCAAGATTTACAGAAGTTTCTTGACTTCAACCTCTAAGCACCATTTGGGCGCAGAAAGGAGGCAGGCACCGGGGAGGCTGAATTACTGACAACACCTTGCTACGGAATAGGATCTTGTTTAGGGTGAAACAAAACAGAGACTTTAACGGAGGAAATACATGAACACTTCTTCCACCTGGGAAGTGAATGTCAGATGTTCTCCAAAGGTTCAACAGCGCCTGGACTCCTTAAGCTCCTGTTGAACTTAGTTTATCGTAAAACCTGTTTCAAGAGCTTCCGTTGTGATCAATCCCACTCAAATTTGAATGTTATTTTTAGACGTTTTCACTGAAAAGTAACAGAATTTGGGGATCAGTGAACAGACTTGGATTCTCCCATCGTCAGGGCCCTAGCTTGCCACGCTGTCACCAAGTCCCGTGTGAGGGACCCCAGCTGGCAGGAGGGGGGAGGGGGAGCATCTTCATCAGCTGCTTCTTATCACATGCACACAACCTCTCTGCAAGGCCACTTTCTAAGAAGAAGGCAAGCAGAACATTTCTGGGCCAAGTATCAAAAGATGCGTGGTTATGGAAGGGCTCTAACTTGTGACAGATGCTAGGACAAACATGCTGGCAGCTCATGGGTGCGACAGATCTTCGCTACTGGCTTCTGAGGCTATTTCTAAACCCTAATCCCACTGTGCACACCAGCAGGGGCTGAGTGACATCATTTATGCCAACGTCACTGACATCTGAGTCACCCACACCAACAGGAGGGCCTGTGTTACTTTTAAGCCATGCTGACTAGAATGAGCAACACCAAGTTACTCAAAATATCCAAGAGGGGCCCTGGCTGGTGTGGCTCAACGGGCTGAGCCACCAGCCCAAGAAACAAAAGGTCGCTGGTTTGATTCCCAGTCAGGGCACAGGCCTGGGTTGCAGGCCAGGTCCCGTTTTGGGGGTGCACAAGAGATAGCTAATCAATGTATCTCTTGCACATTCTCCTTCTCTTTCTCCCTTCCTTCCCCTCTCTTTAAGAATGGATACATAAAAAATGTTGAAAAGGGAAGATAAACATCACTTGAAAGAAAGACCAGAGGGACCAAAATCTTTCCCCCAAGGGAACATTCTATCCAGATTCTTTCCTTACTACTTAAGCAAGAAATAAATGCTAGTAACAAAGCAAGTACTTTGGAGCGTGTCCAGGCACACTTTAAAAAGGCAAGACAACAAAAACTGAACATTAGAAACAGGAGAGAAATGCAAACCTGTCAGGAGAACTAAGTTTACATTTGAAGGTCTCTGATGTCTACAGGTACCAAAAAAGATAACATATGCATATGTATACATATTGTGTGCGTGTGTCTATGTATATATTGCTGAGAATATTTTACAAAGCAAAAGCAAGACACAGAGGGACAAACGCAGCCATAAAGGATATACAACAATCTGGTTTACTAAAAATATATAAAATTTATTTATTATAACGTGGATAGACTTTCTTTAGTCTTACCATGAAAGACACACAGATAGAGCAAAGGAAGCGAGAGTGGAAGGGAAAAGAGAGGGGTGAGGTGAGCACTGTGAGTAGCGAAAGCTGGAGACAGTCAGCAGCCAGCCCCCCGCCGGGGGCCTAAGGAGCCGGGGGCCTCCTCCAGGGCTGGACGGAACCGTTCCCCGGGGTGCAGTAGGACAGACACCGTGCATTCACACTAACGGAACTGACTCTGACCCCAGCAAGTCCAAACCTGAGATTTCTGGCTCTGAAGCCCCTTCTTTGACACGCGGAAGCCTGGGGTGGGGGGAGCCCAACACACCCCTGACCTGCAGCAGGCGGTGCGGACAGAGGGCCCCGCTCTGCTGGGGAGGGGGACGCGGGGCGCTGCAGCCATGCCCGGTGGGCTCCGCCTAATCCCTGGGACAGCTCAGAGCCTGCTTTCAGGGAGGTCTGCCCAAGTCAGAGACCAGCTCTCCAGACACATGATTACATTTTAAAGAGGAAATCAGCTGCTACCTCTTCCTTGCAATTCAATGTTGAGAGGCTAAACAGCCTCAGTAGTACTGTGGGGAGTAAACTTCTGAAGTAATTCCATCCATTGTCAGAAGCGCTGCTTTTCAATCTAACGACTATCTGAATGTGTGATTATACGCTTTCCTGATTCCATGTATTCAACGATCACTTCTAAATTAAGCTGTCAACTAAGGTCTCAGGTCTTGCTTAAACAACTGCATTTCAAATGTCTTGATGATTTAAGTACTTTCCAGACTTTTACATTAAGAGCATATCAAATTTTTTTTAGTACTCCATGCTAAATTTACTTAACTTATTTACACACAAAGACCTACATACGGATCCTTTCTCAAACTGACTTTGGAAAGCATTTGGGGGTCCAAATTATTAACTCAAATACATGCTTCCATTCAGGTTTCTGAAACAGACATGACTTTCCACAAGGGTTAATTAACAGTTTGATGGTGGGGGGAGGGGAAAGAGTTGTGAATATGAAAAACGAGACTTTAAAAACTTATCATTCCCAGAAAAATGATCACCTCTATCTGCATTCACTGATAAGCAAGAGTAACTCTCCATGGACACCGTCTTGGACATATCCTCACACCAAGATGGGGACGGGCCAGGACCCAAATTTGTTCTTTCTTTCGATGCCATGAGCAAAGTCCTGGGCCCCGTTCCATTTTAAAAAGCAGGTGATTTAGTTAAAGTCACAGGGTAAAGACTCACAAAGCCTGGCATCTTTCTTTTTAAAGTAATAAATGTGCAGTCAGACGGGCAGCAGGATATAAATCTGAGGACCAGGTCTTGTGCCCGCATCCGGGTCCTTGGTGACACTGCCTCATTCCCTGGGCTTCCCCTTCATCTCTTCTGCACACTTGCCCCACCACATCGCTCACTGGGCTGTTTAGAAATTAGGTAAACTGGTGAATTACGAAATGCTACGTAAAGGCTGGGGGACGTGCCAGTACTTACATCAGGCCATTTATTTTTCTATGTCCCCTGGCCAGAATGTCACAGGAAGAGCCCTATGAATTTTTTCACATATCCTGGATAACTGCATACATGAGGTTCTTTTTTAAAGAAACAAACCCTTCACAATGGAGACACACCCGCGGCCCCCGTCGGCCTGCACGCAGGCGCTGGGCTAAGGCAGGACCAAGCACGGTCACCCGGAGGCCACCTGGCCGGACCACGGGCAGGGAGCCCCCTAAGCACATGCATTCTGGTGTGAAACGTTAAAGAACGCTGCTAAGCACTTCTTAATTACAGAAGGAAAGGAGGAAAGGCACCTCTGCCCTTCGGGATGTTGCTTACGGAGCCTGAACAGCGTGGTGGGCTAAATCAGCCCTCCAGTTCCCGAGCAGCTGCCCTGCTGGCACGAGGGGACGCTGTCTCGCAGGGTACGTTCGTCAGGGGTCCGGGGAGGGAAGTGCCTCTGCCCGGCAAGTAAGGACAGGACACCGGGCAAGGGCATGGCGAACTCTTTTTTCGCTATTTTATGATCACCTTTGACTTCGTCTCTAGACGCAAGCCGCACACTTTTAACCAGTGGAAGCACGAGCGTTCCTGCCCTTCCACACGGCTACTTCCGTGGGCCTGCTTATCCTCACTCGAAAGCCCTGGAGGCTTCCACTGGGCTACCGCTTGACGATCAGGAAAAAATAACAGAGCTCTTTCCCAGGAAAAGAAACAGAGCCACTTTTATCACTGGGTTACCCGCTGGTATTGGAAAATTAACATTTTTTATACCATCAAAATCGGTGTTTATGTGCAGATCCACGACCCCGTGTAAAATGTAAGGTGCTACTAGCATTTCTAATCACTGAAACTAGGAGGGAGTAGCAGCAGGACATGAGGCAGCCTGACCTCAGTCGCTTCTGAGCGGCTACAACTCCGCGTGGCCTAAACGCTCAGCTCTCCTCTGCGTGAGTCACGGACCCCGGCACTTCCACGGCTGGGTTTTCGCAATCGGTCACCTACGCGAACAGAACGACCACGATGCAGTTTTCCGAAGGAGTGGGTTTTCTACAAGCCACGTCCTGCGCTAACACCTTCCTTCCTGCACACACACGCACACGCAGGCTGGTCATAAACAGGTGAAGAAGACCTACCTCTTTTTCATTTCTAACAACTGATTATTGAGCACAGACCTCTCTTCTTCCACCTGGAAAAGAAGCAAACACACAAAAAAAAAACGTTCAGTTTCTAACCAGCCTGCAGAGAGGCCTGTTTCCCACGCCTCGGGCCACATTCCCAGGCCCCAGGGCAGGGAACACAGCTGTCGCTGCATCAGGGGATGCCCGGATGTGAGTTTACAAATCCCTCCTGACCGGAGTGACTCCCCTGCCCACGGACTTCAGAGGGAGGCCCTGACCAGCACGGCTGAGCAGCCCCCTGCAAAGAGAAGAGTCACCAGTTCGACTCCTGGTCGGGCCACATGCGCCGGGTACAGATTTGGTCCCCAGTCGGGGTGTGTACAAGAGGCAACCGGTCGGGGTTTTTCTCTTTCGTTCATGTTTCTCTCCCCCTCCTTCCCGCCCTTCCCCTCAATGTAAAAATAAATAAATAACATCTTTTAAAAAATACTAAGTAACAACACTCGAGCAGAACACGCCAGAGCTTATGGGGAATAGATGTTAACCGGAGAGTGAAAGCCTCACTGTTAACATTCCGGCCCCTTTACGGAAACAACACGGGCCCGGGACAGGTCATTTTCCCTCTGTGGGCCTCCTTTTCCGCCTGCTCCATCCCAAGCATTTGTTTCTCGCCTATGAAACACGAGGCTGCAAAAGAGCCCGCAGGGCCCTTTCATTTCTAGCACCCCGCCACCCCATGAAGGGTAAGAAACAAGGGCTCCAGTTAGTTACCTGTGAGGCCACAGCTGTACCCCAACTGCACCTGAGTTTACCACCTACTGACTTCAGTGCACAGTTAGGAAGACAAAGCGGGAGAAAGCTCTTGTGTTTCCTTTTTTTAACGGATAATGCCAGAGACTACGTAATGATGCTTCCAGGGGTCTGGATTTTAAGGGGTGTGTATTGCGGTTAAGAACTTATTTCTGTTTACGTAGGTTATGTACATGCTTTGCTATAAAGGCTTCATACCTAAAAAGTTCTTAAAGCGACACAGTCGTGTATGTTTTGGATATTAAACTCACCATGCCTATGAGGCTTAACATACAGATTTTACCCTTAGGGAGTGGGGAGTGCTGTTGAGAGGAGCCTTCAATTGTTCCTTTTATACCATTTTATGGAGCTTATACCTTTTTTAAAAAAGATGTTATTTATTTATTTTTAGAGAGAGGGGAAGGGATAGAGAAAGGGAAACATCAACATGTGGTTGCCCACTGGGGACCTGGCCCGCAACCCAGGTAAGTGCCCTGAACTGGGAATCGAACCTTTGGTCCGCAGGCTGGTGCTCAACCCACTGAGCTGCACCAGCCAGGGCTGTATTTGTTTTTCTTTTTTCAAACAAGAAATTTGTTACAACTTTTTTTTTTTTTTTTAATTTTTTTAAAGATTTTATTTCATTATTTTTAGAAAGAGGGTAAGGGAGAGAGGCAGAGAGGGAGAGAGAGACATCAATGTATGGTTGCGTTTCACCTGCCTCCAGCCTGTTACAACTTTTTTAAATAAAAAAACTGCTAGTACATAAGGGATTGGTTCTTGTACATTAAACCTTGTTTCCAGATAACCTTGCTTGTAAATCACTTATTAGTTCCAGGAGGTTTTTTTTGTGTGGGGGGTCATTCTTTTGGATTTTCTACACCATGCTACCTGCAAACAGAAAGTTATATTTCTTTCTTTCCAACATGTATGCCTCTATTTCCTTTTCTTGTCTGGTAAGCAAGGACTAGCAGTACGATGATGAGCATGCACCCCTGCCCTTGGTCCTGATCTTCGAGGAGAGGCTGTGAAATTTTCACTGTTAGGCATGATGCTAGTTAGCTGTGGGGTTTCATTGACGGTCTGTCCAACCGAGGAAGCTCCCCTCTATCCCTAGTTTGCTGAGAAACTTCATCCCAACGGGAAAGGAGCCTGCCAGACAGGGACAGCAGGTGACGCTGTGACGCACCACAAGCAGGTGAGCCAGCCACTGTTAAAGTGCTTCTTCACGTCACACGGGGCCGGGAATCCTGGGGGGTGGGGGTGGGGGGTCCTGAGATGCACAGCAGGTTCTCGGACGTCAGCGTGAGTCCTTGAGGCAGGAAACCACGTGCACCGGTCCAGTCACCTCCCCAGACCTAGCTCACAGGTATTTTAACTTTTTTTTTCACATATCTATGCCACTGAAAATCTTCTTTTATTTGATTATGTGTTTTTAATCTTAACAGCAATGATGGTGAAGTGGAAGTAAGTTTCATTCCCAGCACAGGGAAGTCAAGGGAAACAGGCTTCCAAGTTCGTCAGACTGGACCTCGGATCTCGGCCCAACCATGTCCTTCGCAAGTGGTTTACTGCACTTTCGAGCCTCAACTTCTTCATCTACCAAGTGGGCCGCTACCTCAGGGGTGCGGGGTGAGGGCGGGGCGCCCAGGCGCGGCGCTGGCTCCAGGCTGCTCTGTGGGCCGGGTGCCACCGAGTCACCGGGCCAGTACCCCAAGTCCGTCTAGTCTTTGCTGCTCTCAGGCTGAGAATGGGATGCTCAATATTTCTATTGCTACTACAATGAAACGTCCTTTTACATTTTTTATTTTTAAATAGGGTTTCTGCCAAACACTGGCTCTGTCTATTTCTGAGCATGGCTGATCCACAGTGTGGTTCAACTATGGCAAAATGAGAGAGTAAGTATTTGGAATTTCACGTAAGCCAGCAGCACTCTGGACTCCGGGAGGGTCTGCTCTCAGAGCAGTGCAGCCAAGCGCTGACCGCTCTTTGGAGTAAGGCTCCTGCTGAGGTATTTAAACCGGTGCTTCTCTCCACTCCTCTCCAGGTCTGTACACAAACCCAGAAGGGAAGAGTCACCTGTAGCCTTTCTTGGTAATCAACGCCCCCTAGCTTCGCTCAGGCCTCTCTCCCCACAACGAGTTGACAGAAAACAGCGCAGAACCTGACAACCCCCTTCCTTACAGAGACGTTATCTTCTCACTGGTTCCTGCACAGGTGCTGTCTCCTAACACCCTGCAAAGTCACTGATTTTCAAACTTTTCATCACAAAACCTTTCCCAGAGGAAGGCCATTCAGATCCCAAATGCACAAGACAGCGAGTGGGAGGGTGCTGAGCCCCTGCCCCCATCCCTGTGCCCCTCCCGAACCCTGTCTGCTCCGGGGACGGGACAAAAATGGAACCAACAGTCCAGTGGCAGCTACAACCGGAGCTGGGAGGGTGAGGGCTGTGTGTCCCTCCCACGTGCGGGGTCCGCGCTGTGCCAGGGATGCTCTGCCGGCCTCGCAGACAGTGGTGTCCGAGCCGCCCCCAAGCCGCTCGATCCGCCCGGCCGGGGAGCCTCCTGCGCTGGAAGGGCTGCCACTCCCTGTGAACCCCCATGGCTGACACGCCGATGGGGAGACCCGCCCGCCCGTGGCTCCTGACGCCAGGAATGCAGGAGGCTGAGCACAGGACTGCCTCCTCCGTGCGCCTCCTCCCGGCTACAACGGGGCACTGTGACAGCGCCGGCTCCTAGAATTGCTGCAAAGGTGAGTGAGGTGACAGCTGTCACTTATTTGTGCCCATCACTTAGGGACAGGCCAGAGAGGTGGCCCCTCCTTCGTGAAGGAAGACGCCTGCGGGAAGCTCTAAGGACAAGTCCCCGTAGGCGCCCACACCGCGGACGGCACGTGTCCACGGAGGCGCCGCACAAGCGGGATCGGAGTGTGTGCGAAGCGGGCTGGGAAAAGGGGTTTCCCTCTGCACGCAAAGCCAGAACCTGCGCCCGGCAAACTTCTCACAACGTCACGCTGAGCTCCCGCTCCGGGATGAGATGGGACTAGCAACCCGGCACTTGGATTCAACCGTTACAGAATAAAATGCCGAGCACAGCTTTCTTTAAAATGAGGTTCGTTTCAGGGTTTAACAAACTGGTCGGAAGCCTCTAATTTAAACACAGACACTGGCGGGTTGTGCGGCGTCCACTCCCGGGGTGACCCTCACTCGCCCCTCCACTGCACATGGGTGACAGACCCACACAGCTCCGCTGGGAAGTGTCGGTCCACCTTTTTTTTATATACTTAAAGAAAAGCAGTTCTGCCTAAAAACAGCTGCCAACCCTCACCCCAAAACCATATCCTTGGAATCTGTTTCCTTAGCACCAACTTTGATGAAAGGAAAAAAAAAAAAAATGCTAGAGAAAATGCTACAATCCAGGCAGTAGTAGGAAGAAAGCAGTCCCTTTCCACGCAAAGGCATCACTGTAGATCACCTAATAAAGACCTCAGTTTCAACTTGCTTGCAAGTTCCCAGCGCTGGTTTCTTTGTTGTCTGGGACCTGTCCACTGGCTCCCACCCTGGGACACGTGACCCAGGTGAGGGCCAGTTCCCTCTGCAGCCACCAGACCACCTGGAGCTCAGGTCAGAGCTGCCTCCACGCGCCGCCCCGGCCGGCCCCCTGCCAGCAGCGAGCGGTGCCCCAGAGCCCGCGGCGCCCACCCCTGACCTTCTGGCCCCCTGACCTTCTGGTGTGTGGTGACCTCGTCCCTCCGTCTCCCCAGCTCCTCAGCAAGTTTCACGTTCTCCTCCTTCAGCGCCGAAAGCTGCTGGGACTTCTGCGCGGCTGCCTGCTTGAGGGTTTCTCTGCAGGGACAGTGGGTGCGGGGTTACCATGGAAACAAGACAGGCAAGGAAACTGTGGGAGAGGCCGGCTTCACAGCGCCGGGAAAATATATCTGGGTCACGTGCCTGATAGGAGCTGTAATAACAGGAGGTGGCGTGGCCCCCACACGGGAGGGGCTCCGGGTGCTCACCTCTCAGGGGGAGGGATGCCACCCACAAATATTGCATTAAAAAAAAAACACAACTGACTACTACACCCAGCCTCTCACCACCCACACCCGCCTTCCTCCTGACCCTCCCCACGCGGTCGGAACGCAGCGCTGCGGTAAAAGGAACGGCCAGGGAAGCAGTCGGCAGCCCCCTGGCTTGAGGACCAGATCCACCAGGAAATTATCCCGAACCCTGCGATGCTCACAAAGGGATGTGCTGTCCTGCCAAGGCACTCTGCTCTGACTACACAAATCTGTCACCCGCTTTTCGTCTGGCAAAACTCAAAATCTGACAGTCTCATTTGTTGGTATCTGTTACAATCAAGGGCTGCCATGAAGCTCCGAGTATTTTTGGGTCAACCAGAGGTGGAGTCCCAAAGGAAATGCAGTTTTGTAGTTATATAACGGGTGTTTCACTTCAACTGGCTCCTTTCCCTGATGCTAACTTGTCATTAAAAGAAGTAAATAAAAATAAGAGCCTGCTAACCTGTCTCATGAACATTAGCATACAAAACAGGAGGTGGATAAGCATATTTACTAAGCATCTTTCCAAGATTAAAATTAATCCAAACTGTACATCCCAACTTGGCATCCTTTCTAGGTGGACATTCAAAACGTTTTACTTGAGCACTGGACTGCAGTTTTGTGCCACAGCAGGGTTCGAAGCGGTTATGAATATTAAGTCCGTGCTGGCTACACTCCCCTGTGTGAGCTGTCACACGTGGCTGAGTTCTGAGTCCAGTCATCTGGGTATGAATCCGGCTGCTGACGCATGAGCATGTCTATTTTTAACTTCAATTGTCTAATGGGTAGTGGTGCTGGGCATCTCGCTTGTTCTGGGGTTTTTTTGTTGTTGTTGTTAAGATTGTATTTATTATTTTCAGAGAGAGGGGAAAAGATAGAGGCAGAGAGGGAGAGAGACATCCATGTATAGTTGCCTTTCACCTGCCTCCAGCTACAGACCTGACTTGCAACCCGGTTCTGTGCCCTGGCTGGGAATTGAACCAGCCGCCTTTGGGTTTGCAGGCCAGCACCTTATCCGCCTGAGCCACTGGCCAGGTGTCCTGGGTTTTAATGCTCCGTCCACCTAAAATATGTACACAGGGATGACCTCAAGAAGTTTTAAGGAAATAAATTGACAAAATAATTCTCTTTGTACGTTAAATTTGGTGTTTTACAGGGATGTTTCTTTAGCAAGGGAAGAAAAGCTGAGATAGAGTGAATTTCAGCCCCAGGTCACTAGCCATTCAAAATCTGGGAGGTGCCTTGGCTGGTGTGACTCAGTGGATTGAGAGGACCTCCCTGTGAACTGAAAGGTCACCAGTTCGATTCCCAGTCAGGGCACATGCCTGGGTTGCAGGCCAGGTACCCAGTTCGAGGTGTGTGAAAGGCAACTGATCTCTCACATAACAAAGTTTCTCTCCCTCTCCATCTCCCTCCCTTACCCTCTCTCTAAAAATAAATAAAGTCCTTGAAAAAAAAAAAGACCTGGGAGGCTTGATTTTAGCTATGGATCAAAATACACACACACGACAGGCAAAGTTCGTCTTCTGTCTAAAATCCTCTCGTGCACCTTTCCTCATTTAACCCTAACCCTAAAAAGGCTCATCCTATTATTTGTATTTTAAACACAAAAGGACTAAGCTCCGGGAACTGCCAAGATTTGCCCCAAATCATCAAGGGAGGAAGTTGCGGAAGCAGGGGTGCTGGACTTCAAACCCGAGGGCAGACCCGGTGGTGCGGGCCCCCGGAAATGCTGAGGGGGAATTCGGAAAGCACCTCCCGCTGGACTTCTAACACTTCCAAAGCTACTCTTCCTTCCACATGACAAGAGATCTTGAAACAGAACAGAGGGATGTCAGTTTTAAAACTGGGGCAAAATAAACACTGTTAACACTGACTTGTAAACGCTCGGCTTGGGAACTGGTCAGAAATCTATGAACTGCCATGGTAAATACATCCCTGGTTAATCACTGCACTGGTAGGTAGATGAGAATTAGACGGCTCGCATCGTCTTCCCAAAGACTCGTTATTATACAGCAGAGAGAAACAGCCAACATGTTTTCCTGATAACATGTGGTTCTAAGTGGGTGGTCCCTGAGTCCACAGGCAATGTCCTGTAGGAGGCTCCTAGTGGACAACCGTGTCTCTGTTGGTGGCCCTATTCCTCAAGGAACCTTGGTCCTGGAGGGGATGGGGACACCGGACAAGCTCCAGAGGATACCAGGAGCCACACACCTGCTGAACCAACCGCAGGGGGTCAGACACTCACACACTTGCTTTCAACCCCGAGGGACAAAGTGACAGCCACATGGCTGGGTATTTGCTTTGCATTTTGAGAAGCACTGTTCCTGTTACATAGTAACGTTTACAGCAGATGGTCCTTGAAGTGTGGCCCAGCCTAGGGCAGGGCACAAGGGGTCTCTGGGGGCAGGGGCTCACTCAACCTGTGCCCCACACCTCCAGCCCTGCTTATGTCACTGGGGTGTCCCCCAGGGCCCGCCTCCTGCTAAGAATCCCAGGCACCGGCTGGTGAGCCAGAAAACCAGTTAAAATGCCAAAACAGCCCAGGCGCTGTCCACCTGTGCCTGGCTCCTCACTTGGGCCGTCCCCCTCGGGGACCAGAGCTCTGGGGGGTGTGGCCACAGGGAGGAAGGGAGTGGGGGGCCACAGTCTTCCCCAGCTGTGCCGCTTCCATGGCAGGGCGCAAGACTAAGTCTTTATTATTCAAGGAAGGGGGCACAAAGGCAACTTCTTTTTTTTCCCCTTTTTTCTTTTTTTTAAAGATTTTATTTATTATTCTTAGAGAGAGGGGAAAGGAGAGAGGCAGAGGGAGAAAAACATCAGTGTATGGTTGCCTTTCACCTGCCTCCAGCCACAGACCTGGCTTGTAACCTCATGATGTGCCCTGGCTGGGAATCGAAGGCAATTTCTTAATACAGGTGACACAGCCGCACACTCTGGGGGCAGGTGGCATGACAATGACTCAGTAAGGCAACGAAAGCTTGAATTCTACCCCAAAGGAATGGCCACCGTAAGAGACTCTGAAGTCAGTTGGCAAGAAGAGGGATTTTCTGTAGCGAGGGCTCTCCTGAAGGGGCCCACTCTGGCCCTGCCGCTCCGTCCCCGGGCACAGTGCTCAGAGCTCGGAGGGACCGGGCAGGGATCTCCTCCCAGGGCTCAGAGCCCCACTCACCAGCTGCCTGGGTGGCAGAGACTAACTAAACTCAGTGCCCCAAGGCTCCAGGTGAGCATAACCGCCCATGTCACAGGGTACGGGGGGTGGCGGTGGGGGGATCCTGGACGGTATGGAACCCGCCCCCTCTGCCCTGACCCTGAAGTCACCCTCCTATCATGGTGGCCGCTATCTGTGTCCCTGGGCTTTGGCGAGTCGGGAAGCAAAAGCCTTTCCTGAGGACCATCATCACAGATGCAAAAGTATCGACCTGTCAGGACCTGATCAACCACCAGCTAGGGACGCATCACAGGCGCAGCGTGGACAGCTGGAGTAGCTCGGGCGAGGTGACTCCTAGGAGGCTGCAAGGACCCTGAGACGAACAGGCACAGCAGGCCGGTTTACGTCAGCCTTGCGCATCACATCGCACTGAGGTTGGAAACGCAGAATAGCGGTTTGGACATGGCGTTTTTGTTTTTGCTCAACTCTCGTCTATTTGTTCCATCGGAACTGCAAATCAACAGCAGAAACCTTGCGGGGCAGGGACCACAGAGGAACCCATCTTTGTGCCCTTCCTAGCCCCACTGTACCTCAGCGTCCCCGCACACACTGGCCTATAATTTTAGTTTCCCATCCTCGACGCAGGGTCGTTCTCAGAGGCACAACACGCAACCTACACCCTACCGGTCACGGGAAATGCCAGCTGAGTTGCCGTGTGCATGACACCACCAGGCCTGGAAGGCGGGGTTGGCAGAGGTACCAATCTGGCCTGGCAGCTGTCTGAGGGGGGCAACCTTGGTTAGAAAAAGTCTCGCAAAATTCTGCTCATTTGGTTTCCATAATGGAAGGTTTGATTACTCTTAAAAATCGGGATTACTGATCATCTCTGTAATGCTTTCTTTTCCCCCTACAGAAAGGGTTTTGGTGGAGTTAGTACTAGATGGTCCCATGCGGCCAGATGCTAAGACTGGCTACTACGTGATCACATTCCTTTACAAAATCCGATGCCACCTGCATTTTGACCCCACGGCCTGCCCGGTCAGCCAGCACATTTCCATTCCGCTCTTTCCTGCAGTTCTGCCTATGACAGCGGTGACAGGGGCTGCCTCTCCCGTGCAGTGGCACTTGCAGGGCAGCAAGTGACTGACTATTTTTACTTCATGGACTCGCCAAATATCATTTTAAATAATTAGCATTGTTTCCACTGTTGCAATTTTAAGTAAGTCTCACAGCTCTCAAAGGAGACACACTTACATTTCTTTCCTGAATTCTTCCATTTTTTGATTCTCTACAGTCAGACGTTCTTTGGATTTGTTCAGCTCTTCCATGTTTTTCAAGTTGTTTTCCTTAAGTGTGTCCAACTTAAAGACCAAGAGAAAAGAACCTGGTGAAATGATTTCGTTTTCCAACGGCATGACAGAAGAATGATGTTATTCATGAAAACGTGCATTAAAAAATAGGTGAAATTAGTCACTTGTAAAAAAACAAAGTCACCTGGGGAAGAGATTACAGATGAACAAGTTATAAACTGCAAACCTGTCCTTACATTTAGTCAGACATTTCCTGTACATCTTGCCAAAGGGTTGAACTAAATTGCTTTGTAAATTAAAACAAAGATTTCCTTTCTCCTTGCATACAGTTACGCATATTTACCATTGAACTTGCTATTCAAGCATGAACCATCTTAAAAAACAAAAAACAAAAAAAGAATTGCAAAGGCGCGGTAACATCCTTGAGGATTATTCTTTGTAATGAAAACAAACCCCTTTCCTTTCCCATAAGATGAACGATTTAGGATATTTTGCAACATCAGTACCAAATTTACACAGCCCTCATTTTAAAAATTATTTGAATCAAAATATTTGTAGGTGGGAAAAATTTCAGTGATCCACCCGAACTTCAGTCTGAGAAGGACAATGTCACATAGTTAAAACTGAAAGGCACCCCGGCTGAGGAGGCTCAGGGGGTGGGTGTCGTCCTACAAACCAGGTTCAATTCTGCACCAGGGCACATGCCTGAGCTGTGGTCCCAGCCCCCTCCTGGGGCGCGAAGGAGGCAACTAATCAGCATTTCCCTCACACATCGATGTTTCTCTCTCTTTCTCCCTCCCTTCTCCTCTCTCTAAAAGTAAATAAATAAAATATTTTTTAAAAGAGAGAACGAGAGCATGGAAGGCCCTCACACGCACTCAGCCATCAGCAGGACTGCTCCAGTACTGTGCTGGCATTCTGGGACCTGGGTAGCTGTCTCCCACAGCCAGAGACTTTTCTATGTCACAAGTCACCAGTCAAGAGTCCTACAACGTGTCTGGCCAGTTTCCATGCCACCATCAAACACTCCAGAGTCACAGAACACAAAAGAAAAATCGCAGTGGGTCCAAAAGTCCAGTCTGGCTGTAACAAAGACGGCAGGGGGTATATTACAGAAGTCACAATTCTCCTGGTTCTAGCCTTAGGGGTCAGAGGCAGTCCCTAAAATCCTCTCATTTCCTTTGGCTTCTAATTTTCATGATCATCAATGATTTTTTAAAGCTTTTATATTTTGAGCTTCAGTGTTCTCTGAAGACTGTCAGTTCTATAAATATACTCCCTTCTGTGTCAGGTTTTATTTACCCTATAATTATCTCAGAATGTTCATGTATTTTAAAGATGCCCATCTTGGACCTTCCATAATGAGAAGGCCCCATCTTCATAGCAGCTATTCAACACGGCTGTCCCTTCCCTCGCTTTAATTCCTAAATGTCTTACCTGCGCATCACTATAAAAAGCACCCCACATTCTATAGAATTTTATATAACAACTTCGGCGAGTCAATCTGCCTAGGATTCAGGTGACATCTTTCCAAAGATAGAAAGGACTGCTGTGTGCTAGGAGGGAGGATGGGCGGAAGGAAGCCAAGGAAGGGTGGGAGAACAAGAATGCTACTTTTGGACGGAATCAAAATGATCCAGACACCATAAATCGGTCCAACACCCCGAAGTGACTAATTCGAGCAGACACAACTGGGAGCCAGGACCGCAGCAGGCCAGGAAAAGGCCTACCGTCAGACTCAGAGCTGAGGAATCAAACCCGGTAGCTCCAAGATGGGAGGCAGAGAGGAAAGGAAACGTACGTGACCTGAGATAAAAGATACAGAACCTTCTCACTAGTTCTACCACTGAGCAGTGACCCTTCAAAGCCATGCCACGGGGGCCTTACCCTCATTTTTTAAAAGGTTGCCCCCAGGAAATAAGTAATGAAGGAATACACTTTATTTAATATTATCGTGGTTCTGGTGCAATCAAACCTGTACGAGGCCACACTTCAAAAAATAAATCATCCTGAGTGAGTTAGTGATCAAACATCCTGAGAGGCCGGTAAGCTGTCCTCTGCACAAAAAGCCATTTAAATCTGATTACTTCGTTCTGCAGTTTTTCATTCGTTTGCTTGGAATCCTCCAAGGAGGCCAGAGTTGCGGTCTTCTCTTTGGTCATCCGCTCCATGATCTGCATGGTGTCTTCCGCTGCCTGCGTGGCCTAAACACAAGAACACACTGTGAGAGGGGTGGCTGCACCATGTGGGCCCCATCAGTGCCTGGGCGCCACGGGGCCACGCAGACAGGATGGGCCACCCTGTGTTAACACGGTGGACAGCGACACGGGAGGTCCACTCCCGGCTACACACCCTCTTCAGGCCACCGGTCAGTGAGCCAAGTGCCCTATGCAATCGGCATTCGTTTCTGACCCTGCAAACCGGCCGCTCCCAGCGCCAGCTCCAGGTCACACTGACAGTTGAGCTCACCCCCCGGACTTGCGTTTGAGAGCAATGCCCAGTGATGACAGGGGGACGTCCTCACACAGCTGAGTTTTCTCTTAGTCACGTTTACTGCTAGACGTCTAAACCACGACTGGAGCTATTTCAAATGTGGGGCTTTTGAAAATCAGCATTTCGGCTGGAACGTTTGCAGGTAAAAATAAAAATTACCGAGCAATCGTAAACGTAAGGGTCAAGGGTCGAATGAGAAGCTGAGGGTAAGGAGTGTAAAGGTGGCTGTGAATAAAAAAGATAACGTGAACATGGAAACAAAGCCTGCGCTGGCAACCCATGAACAATAACCATAAACGAGGGAGAGACTCTGCAGGTGCTCAGTTACACCTCACGAGGGCTAAGGAAGCTCCCGGGGCTCCCGTGTGAGGCCTTCCCTGGGACCAGCGTGCGGTTCTCACGGGAGCCTTCCCACTCCGGGTGGGCAGGTGAAAGCCGAATAGAAGATGGTGCATATTTCACCGTGTGCCTGGTTCACGATGGTCCCTCAGCCCTTAAGAACCACATCTGACTCTTCCACGGAAAGCTCCCCCTAAGAGAAAACTGTATCCTTGTTATTCACAGTGGGCACTTTTTCTAACAGGGAGGCTACTGCATTAGGCATTTAGTAAAGACGTTTCAGGCAAGGTGAGCACCTGGCTAAGAGGGGCAACGTCCTCAGGGGAGGGGGACACCGCCCCCCGCCCCTGGCAGTTAGTGCGGTGTTAGTACGCTAGGGGCTCAGAACGGCCGCCTCCCTCTTTACCGTGAATGGGTGAAGCGTCTCGAACTCTCTAAGCTTAAGGGTGAGCTTGCTCTTGTCTTTCCTCAAAACGCGGTTTTCGTTTTGAGATTCTAGGAGGTTGGCCGCGATGTGGCTGTTGGTTTTGGCCAGCTGGCTGACCTCCCTCTGGAGGAGGAAGTGGCTCTCGGCCAGCCTCTCCTTCTCCTGCAAGAGCTCGTCCCTGCTCAGCACCGCGCCCCGGTGCTCGGCCAGCAGGGCCTCGTGCTCCCGCCGGAGGCCGTCCAGCATGCTGGTGAGGCAGCTGTGCAGCTCCTGCAGCTCCGACTTGGACTTGGACAAGGAGGCGAAGTCGCTCTTCAGCGTCTGGATGCTGGTGGCCAGGAGCTCCT
The DNA here is from genome assembly GCA_004026585.1 of Noctilio leporinus. Taxonomy (NCBI): domain Eukaryota; kingdom Metazoa; phylum Chordata; class Mammalia; order Chiroptera; family Noctilionidae; genus Noctilio; species Noctilio leporinus. The sequence continues at coordinate 19,231 of PVIW01008268.1, forward strand.
TCTCCCTGAGTATCTCCACCACCTTCTGCTCCGACAGGGTCTTCTCCTGCAGGAGCGCGCCGTTTTCGGACTGGAGCCTCTCGGTGCACAGCCTCGCCTCCTCCAGCTCCTGCTGCAGGCGGGCGGCTCTCCCGCGGAGCTGGCTGCCCTCCTGCAAGGCCGCCTCGCCGTCCTGGGCCCTGGCCTCCCGCTCCCGGCGCACGTGCTGCTGCGCGGCCAGCAGGTCCTGGTGCAGCCGGCGGCACTCCTCCCGCAGCGCGCCCCGCTCCGAGCAGCACGCCTCCAGCTCCGCGCTCAGGCTCTGCTGCGCCCGCTGCGCCCGGGCCCGCTCCGCCTCCAGGCGCCCCGTGGCGCCCTGAGCCCCTTTGAGCAGCGCGCAGAGCTCGCACTTGGCGGCGGCCAGGTCCTGGTTGTCTCTTTTCCTCTCCTGAAGCTCTTTCTTCAGAGCATCGAGGCTGCCGAGGAGTTCCATCTTCTCTTGCACCACCAGCCTCCTGTTCGCAGACTCTTCCTCGAACTTCCGTTTCAGCTCCCCCACGGCGTTGGTGGAATTTTCTCTCTCCGCAAGTAAATCTCTGTTTTGCGTTTCCAGCGCGGATTTTTCTTTCGTGACGCCATCAAGCTGCTTTTTGACCTTGGCGAGTTTCTGACTCACCGTGTCCCGCTCGCAAGTCAGGCAGGAGACCTTCTCATTCAGACTCATCTCCACGCGCTCCGCCTCTTCCGAGCACCTGCTGAGCTTTTCGGTGATCAGCCTGTTTTCACGCAGAAGATCTTCTTTTTCGGCCAAGAGCCTCCTCTCGGAGGAGGCCAACATCTCCCTCTCGTGCAGGAGCTGGATGCACTCGGAGTCCGTGACCTCCCGACGGGCCTTGACTTCCTCCAGCAGCTTCGTGAGGCTGGCCTTGGCGGCCTGCAGCTGCAGGGCCTCCAGTTCGGCCTTGTGCAGCGCTTTGCTGGTGCTGTCCAGCTGCGCGCGGAGCCCACTGGCCTCCGCGCTGAGCAGCTGCTTGACCTGCAGGGCGGCGGCCAGGCTGGCGTTCAGCTTCCCCCTGTCCTGCAGCAGCGCGTCCCTCTCCAGCTGCAGGTCCCTGCCGTCCTGAAGAAGGGTGTCCTTTTCCCTCTTTAAGGCCACGCACATGTTTTCAAGGCCGGACTGCTTCTCCAACACGGACTCCTTCTCAGCCGTGAGGTCTCTGATCTCCTGCACCAGGCTCTTCTGGTCCTGGGCTAGCTCCTCACACGAGCTCTGGAGCCTGTGAATAATTTCGTCTTTGTCCTTGGCCAGGGCCAGCATCTCAGCGGCAAGCGTCCTGACGTGCCCCTCCAGGCGGTCCTTCTCTTCCCGGTTCTTCTGGCACTCGGCCGTCAGAGTGTCTTTGCTGGACCGCAGCTCTTCGACCAGGGCCTGCAAGGTCCCTTTGGAAGCGTGCAAAGAGTCGCTTTCCGTGTTCTTCTTCAGGAGCTCTTCCTGGGCCCCGGCGACTTCCTGGAGCAGTTTCTCTCTTTTGGCAGCCAGAGCGTCCTGGCTGAGCTGCGCCTGCTGATGCAGCTTTTCCGAGTCCTGCTTTCCTTCCAGGACTTTCTCCATCTCTAGGTTGAGCGTTTCGTTGACGGACCACAGTCTCTGGTGGTCTTCCTGGAGTGAAGCGATTCTGGCCTCCACCTCCACAAGCTTTGACAAGAGCGGGCCTTTCTCTAACTGTAAAGCGCTCCCCGCCTGCGCCAGGAGCTGCTTCTCTGGCTTCAGCCCCCTCAGCTCCTCTGACAGTAGCTTGGTTTCCTTCCTGGCTGATGTTAACAAGTAAGTTAGCGACTACAGGAACAGAAGGTGGAAAGAATGGAAACAAAATGAAATCAAGCAGACAAATGCAAGCCCAAGTAACTTAATGGAACCTAAATCGTAAAAGCTAAAAAAAAAAAAAAAAAAAAAAAAAAAAGGTAATAAATGTTATAGAAACTATGTGGACATGGCGGGGAAGAATCGGGATGAACGGAGCCCGTGAAAGGATCCACATGGGTGCAGCTCTGCAAAGGGCTGCCGTAGCCACCCGTTTATCTTTGGAAGAGCTTTTGAAATTATTCTTGATTGCTACCTAGCAGATAAAAACAGTCATTTGATTTCAAGGTCAGGGCATAAGATTCTTCCCTGCCATTCTAATAATTATCCAATAATTTCTATCCTAGAAAGACTAGATACAAAATTTTAAAAGGACAATGCAACAAAGTATGAAAAGAGTATATTTTGGCCCTGGCTGGTGGCACAGTGGATAAGGTGCCGGCCTGCGAACCCACAGGTTGCCGGTTCGATTCCCAGCCAGGGCACATAACCAGGTTGCAAGCCAGGTCTCCAGCCAGGTCTGTAGCTGGAGGCAGGTGAAAGGCAACCATACATGGATGTCTCTCTCCCTCTCTGCCTCTCTCCCTTCCCCTCTCTCTGAAAAGTAATAAATAAAATCTTTAAAAAAAAAAAAAAAAGAGAGTATATTTTCCCAAAATGGGAGGGAGGGTGAGGAAAAAAACCCGCATGTTTGAAATGCACTATTGGTCCTGCCTGTCTCAAATGCCTTCTTTGGCCCAACCCCAACTTAGCCCCAGTATTACATAGGGTTTTAAAGGAAACACTAAAACACTGCAGTCTGTCCCAATCAAGGGAACCACAAAGGAAAAAAGACCTGGAAATTGCCTCCAGCGCTAACTGGCCCACAAAGTTGTGGCTGTGTCTCAGGGAGAGAACGCCCTGCCAGCCAGCACGCAGGAGGGAGAAAATCCAGGCACCTTACTTACACGCGACCCATGACGCGTCATGATCCACTCAATTCCCAAGTTTGAGTGGGGCCTGTTTGGTCCTACATGGGCTCTTTTTACATCTCCTTTCTAGTAAACTCCTCCCTGTGAAAGTGTGTCTGCCACACTGAACATAATTAAGGACAAGCATCTACTTCTCTTTGGGCAAGTTAAATAGTCATCGGAAAAAGTGAAACAGCAAGTGGGAAGGGTGAGCTTCATTAAGTTATCAGAGTCAAACAGATCTGCTGGGGCACAGACGTGACCCCGACACCATAAAGCAGATGCGACACCTCACATTCTCTGCGGAGCAGCCCCTGAACTGCCCCCTTGCCCTGAACCCCTTGCCTTCCTGTAACCCAGAAAAAGCACTCTCTGGAGGTCCGACTCCTGAATCCTCCCTTGAGGGCTCCGTTCCTCCTGCAGGCTCTGCTCCCTGCGCACCTATCACCTCGCCTCGCCTCCTGTTCTCCTGCAGCAGGTCTCTCCTCACCCTAGCGCAAGGGGACAGCGAGCCAGCCAGGACAGGAGCAAGCCTTCCCACAACAAAGCTGTCACAAGCAGGGACGTAAGACTCTGGAGAAGCTAGGACAAGCAGCGGAGGTGAGGGTGGGTGTGGCTCCACAGGACATTCAGGGACAGACCTGCAGCCCCTGTCATCCCCGAGAGGGACAGCGGCTGGGATGGGACTCGTGCATCACAGGGCTGGGGTTCCCCACTGGGACACAGGCTGAGAGGTGGGCACTGGTAAAGGCGACCAGCTTATCCCAGCCTCTGCCGGGGACTGAGCACCTCCCAGCCCGCGTGGGACTCTCGAACCACATCTTTCCAACACGTACTCGGGCTTCGTCAGCCTGTTTTTTCAGTTCCGCCATCTCCTGCAGCAAGACCTGGTGCTGCTCCTGGGCTGCCTTCAGCCGCTCCTCTGTGTCCAGCAGCGTCTTCTGCAGCTTCTGCACGGCCTCCTCCTGCTTCAGCCTGGCGTCCGAACTGGCCTCCTCGTACCTGGCTTCCAGGTCCCGGCAGCGGCCGTGGCCCACTTCCACCTGCTTCTCCTGCAGGGATTGGAGGGAAGGAGGGGTCACCGCGCCGCCTGCGACCGCCCCTCGCCCCCCTTCGCTGACAGAGGGTCCCACTTACCAGGTCCAGCACTTTTTTCAGCAGTTCTTGCTTTTCATCCTCATGCTTTTTATTTGCATCTTGCTGGCTCTGTTCAGCTTTGAGCGTTACCTCCCCAATACTCCTCTGCAGGGCGCTTACATTTTCATTCGCCTTACTGAGTTTTAGCTGTAATTCTTCTATATTTCTAGAACAAGTTCAATACAAGGTATATCGTGGTTCTCAAAAGAATGCTTTCAATTCTAGAGTTCCACTAAAAAAGACGCTATATTCCTAAGTATTAATGATTATGAATATCAAGAGGAATAACATCTGAAATAAGCAACAACAAAAAATTCCAACTTGCCTTGAAGAATGATTTTTAACAGTTGTCATAGTTACACACTCACCTCGCAGGATTATTACGAGGATGAAAAAACACACTCTCCCTCGAAAGCTGTTAGCACAGTGCATGGCACCCAGTCAGCCCTCCGTGTTCCCTATCCTCACACTGAAATAGGTGGAAAATACTTCTGAGTGCCTGCAGTATTGTTCCCGCCATTGGTCAGTGACGACCTTTCCTCAACAAGTCAACTAGACGTCTACAGTACCGCACTCCTTGGGTCAAACAGTAGATCCAAGGACACTCGAAGGTAGAAAGGAAGAAGAGGCAGGAAACAGAGCCTCGCAGCCCTGAAGATCTGCGCCCTTCACACTTACCTTTCCTTCAGACGTAGCTCATCATTCATTTTTGTCAGCTGAGAAGAATTATCTCCTGACATTTTCATTATTTCTGCAATGTCGTTTTCCAGTTTTTCTTTCGCCTTTATCAGCTGCTCTTCTCTTTCATTTCTCTCTCTAAATGTTGCCTCCATGTCTGAGTATAGATAGAAAAAGATAGTGGTCTGGGGTTACGACCAACAAAGAATGACTGCCTGCATCCTGTACACCAAGCCTTGCCCTGGGAATATACGCACATATCAATCCCTGTGAAAGTTAAATTCCAGCAAAAGGGACAGACAATAAACAAGATACATCAAGAAAATAAACACTATAATGATGATGCGAAGAAGAAAAACCTACAAGTAGGGAAAGGAGCGAGAACTAAGTTGAGGGTTAAATCTTTGGGCTTGAGAGATGTGACATTTCAGTAAAGACCAGGAGGCGGTGCGGGAAGAGGCCTTCAGGCAGAGGGGAAAGCCAGTGCAAAGGCCCTGGGGCAGGACCATGCTGAACATGCATCTGTCACCAAGCCAGCCTCTAGGGCTGGAGCGGAGAGAACAAGGGGAGAAGTAGTACAAAATGAAACCAGGACCACAGTGTTCCCTCTGCGTGACAGGGAGCCCTCAGCAACCCTGTGAGCTGACTGATGCTGACAGATTGCTCTGGCTGCCGAACTGAGACCAGGCCGGGGGAAAAGGGCAGAAGTGGGCAGCCCGGGAGGTCGCTGCTCCAGAGCCTGGACAGAGGAGGGCCGGCTCAGATCAAGGACAGCGGTGGGAGAGGAGGATGGGGTGGGAGTTTGCTTGAAAACAGGGGAGAAAGCATTGGCTGAAGGTTACAGACCTCAAGCCAGTATTTTACCGCGTGATGTCAGCAAAATGAGCGAGAAGTCAGCCCGGAGAGTGCGTATGTTACTGCAGCGTATACGACATTTATCTCAAATCCCGGGAAGCCGACTATACGAATGTCTAGTGACCAGAGAGACACCTTCTTACCTGTTAAATTTTCTCTCAACTTCTCCAATTCCGAAGACAGCGCATTAAACTGCTCCTCTTTTTGGTGTAACTTATTTACAGTTTCTATTTAGGACAGAGTTAAAGTTTAATATTTTTCATATTTAATAAGCCATCGAGGACTCGGCTGTCTTACAGTCAATCCCACACGTGAGGTCCGAGGTCAGGGTGACACGAAGAAGTCCCCCTGCGCGCCGAACGCTGGGTGACGCACCGAACGCTGCACAACGCACCGCAGCGGCGGAGGCAGGAACCAGGCCTCCTCTCCGCCAGCTCTACCCCCTCCCACTTGCCACGCGGCAGCGCCACCAATGACCAAAGCTTTAGTAAGAGAACACTTTTCCCTAGCACGCTTGCATTTTAATGTGAAGCAAACTTGAAGGAAAGAACAACATTTAATGAGCGTTTGGGGCTTCGGGAAGCCGGGAGTGCAGTGTTTCTGGGCGCTGCAGGAACCCCCCGAGGGGGCGCCCCACGCGCGGACGCGACAAATGCGCGGGAGGCACGTACCTTGCATGCTTCTCTGAACGGACACGGCCTCCTCTGAAGCACCAGCAAACTTTTCTCTCTAAAGGAAAAAAACTGGATTTCAGAATGCAAAGTGTCCGAATGATAAAACCTAAACGTTTCAATCAGTTGTGACTATGCTCTCCGGTTCTGTTTCATTCAGGCTTGCGCTTCGGGCGTGCCGGTACCCGTCACGGCATGTGCCTGCTGCTGTCTGCACGTGGGTTGGTGCCTGGGCACCTGCACACCCCCTGCACACGTGGGTGAGTGTGCACACTCATGTACGCGTACGCACATGTGTACACGTGTGGGACATGTTTCTCTTTCCTAGTTTCTCCAGAAGCCTGCCACTTTCCCTCCCCAGCACGCGTGGGCATCGCTGGCCCTGCTCACGGTTATCAGCCTCGACTAAGCTCAACTTTTGGATGCAGGAGGGAGGGAGAAGGGAGAACAGCTGAGAAAAGCTAAGAAGAAAATGTCCCACAACTTGGCATTAAGGAACAAGGGTACACGAAAGGGAACGTAACTTCCTGCATGAATAAACTGAGTTGCAAGGGAGAAGCGACTGAGCTTGCTCCCTGGCAGGTGGGGAGGGCGGCGGGCACGACCTCAGTGTCCTGGGGCGCAGCCTGCTGCCGCCTAACTGGGAAGGTCCGTGCCCAGCAAAACTAAGCTGACCGCAGTACGCGGAAGCGAAGACGACCACCTGGAAAGGACAGGGTTTTGTGTGTGAGGTACAGAAATTTCCCCTATTCGCAGTTTCACTTCCCATGATTTCCGTTACCCAGTTAACCACGGCCTGAAATATGAACCGGGAAGTTCCAGAAGTCAATTGTGTGTTTTAAATTGTGCGCGGTTCTGACAGCGTGGTGAAATCCCAGCAGGCTCCGTCCCGCCCAGCCGTGACTCATCTGTGTCCCCTCCTCACTGTGTGCTCTACCCGCCCGCCTGGTCATGGACCGACTGTCACCAGGGGGCCTGTGCGCAAGTCACACCCTTGTTTCACTTCACAATGGCCCCAGCACAAGAGCAGTAACACGGGCGAGCTGGACAGGCTGAGGGGAAAATGAATTCAATGCCTATGAAGCTGTGAAGGACAAGAAAAGAAACTCCCGTCACTCTGGGGCTGCACCTCTGCTCCAGCAGCAGCGGAAAAGGCATCCCGTGTGCGGGCGGAAGACTCAGGCAGAAAACACACCTCCGTCGACGGCCACGTTTTGTGCCAGAAAGTGCGGAGCCTTCGCAAGGGCTTCAGCAAGGGTGCTGTTCACACCAGTGGCCACGTTCACATGACTTTTATTATGTGTATTGTTATGATTGTTGTTTTGTTACTAGTTGCTGCTGTTAATCCCTTATTGTGCCTGATAAATTACATTTCACCCCAGGTGTGCATGTGTAGGAAAAAGCACAGGATAAAAAAAGGTTGGGCCTGGCTGGTGGCACAGTGGATAAGGCGCCGGCCTATGAACCCAAAGGTCGCTGGTTCGATTCCCAGCCAGGGCACATAACCAGGTCTCCAGCCAGGTCTCCAGCCAGGTCCGTAGCTGGAGGCAGGTGAAAGGCAACCATACATGGATGTCTCTCTCCTTCTCTGCCTCCCTCCCTTCCCCTCCCTCTGAAAAATAATAAATAAAATCTTAAAAAGGAAAGAAATGGGTGCGATGCTGCCTTTTTTATGGGGAGCTTTGTTTCAAACAGGAACAATTCCAACATCCAGAAGCGCCGGGATTCTGGTTCCCAGCAGGTACTTACCAAACCCTGAAGTTCCTTCTCCAGAGCCTCTTTCACGTGACTGACTTCACTCAAGTGCTGCTGAAGTTTACTAAGTGTGAGCTCTTTCCCCTGCAGCTCTTTGGCAACGCTACTGGCCTACCGTACGGTCACACGGCGTAGAGGTAAATGAACAAAAACAAAAAAGAATGAGGAACAAAAAACAAATGCGTGACGTTGATGAGACACAAACACAACCAAACACAACTGAAAGGGATAAAGGCATGGATAAGAATCATTTTGGTTCTTTATCTTAAGGAACTAATGATTTTTCATACAGTCCGTTCTAGATATGATTGATTATCTGAGGGCTATTTTAAGATCATCAGAATAGAGTGGTTTTCTATACCTAAATTTGGAATATCAGCATGATTTAAAGCAGGAAGTACAGATGTTTACTGTCTAAATTAGTTGAGGAATCTCATTTCCTGGACTTTGAAAACCTTAAGATAGAAATGATGGATACAGATTTCCTGTACTTTTTATATGCCTACAGTATTTTGACACTCAACATACAAGTGAGATTTTATTTTATTTACTTATTTAAACATAAAAGTGAAATTTAAAAAATGCGCTAAGCACCAGCCATCGAAAGTGGGCTTTCATTAAATTCTGGTGTCAAAAAGGGGACCAGCATCAGTTACAAATTCCCCACTAACGAGTTTTTGTCTTTTGATGGGTCGGTCCTTTGGAACCAAATGAGGAGCTGGGAGAAACATTTCCTATAACTAGTATATCATCTGCCATTAAGGTCACTTGGCCATTTTTGCTGTCTGCCTGTCCTCCCCATTTTATTAACAGGCCTTCCTCCTCAGCAGCAGATGAGCTTCTCCCGCAGGAGGTCCCCGCCCTGACCAGAAGGCTGGCTGGCTGGTCCCTGCACGCCTGGCAGGAAACAGCCCGCGTCTCCTCCCAGCATAGGAGCCCTGCAAGGACACAGCTGGGAAGATAACTCCTCGAAGTGGCTCCTTGAGGACCATCAGGCGGTACTCAGGTCTCAGTGTGTATTCATGTGTGACCTCACAGACGAGGCAATCACAGAGCCGGGAAAGAGGACCTTCCAAGTTTCTACCTAACTCATTCATTCCCTGAGTTAGCACCATCAATTTAGGGAGTGCTCTATTTTAAAGAGAGTCTAGACTGGAACCATGCTCAACCAGGCGACCGCAGAACAGCAGAGGTGAACTAACACACTACCCGGGTAAGAGGAAACCAATGCAAATTCACGTAACTGAGGCATCCTTTTCCCAAACCTCCTCACATGAAACCGTACTCAAAGCCACTCAGGAGACACGAAACTCAACTGGGAATTGTGTCGGCACCATGAGATCTGTTTCAGTGAAGTGGGGAACCTGGACGATGAGTCACCTCACCGCAAAGGCAGCATGCAAGTTGAAACAAGAACAGCAGACGGAAAAGGACAAGATGGAGGACGTCATACAAACCTTGCCACTTTCGGCATTCCTCTCCATCTCCAAACTCGCCATCTGTTTCTCAGCGGCCTCGAGCTGCGTCCTAAGTGTCTCGATCTCCAGTTTACCTTCGGAACAGGCTTTCTGAAGCGCGTCCCGATCCGAGAGCTTTTCCTCGGCAGCCTTGAGCCGGGCTGTGAAAGTATCAATAACCTTGGTCTGCTCACTGCATTTGGCCTGCAGTGCCTCTAGCTCCTTTACCTTGGTTTCGGCTTCCTGCAGCTTGCTCAAGGCGTCTTCCATTTCCACCAGATGCTGCTCCTCCGCTCGGTCCAGCTTCGCCTTGGCGGCTTCCAGCTCCCGCGCGTGAGCAGACCGTTCGGAGGCCTGTTTGCTCTGCAAGTCTTCTATCTCGTGCTGGAAATCCAGCCTCGTCTTCTCTATCTGCGTTTTCAGCTCGGCGAACTCTGCCGCCTCCGCGCCGACCCCCTTGCTGAAGGAAGCCTTCAGCTCCCCCATCGCCTGCTGGTGGGACGCGATGGCTGTCTCCAGCTTGGACTTCCACAGCGCGATCACGTCCGAGTTCTCCTTGTTGGCGTGGTCCAGCTTGCTCCTCAACGACTCGTTCTCCTTGGAAAGCTTCTCGGTGGCGGCCTGAAGGGACCTGGCCTCCTTCTGGTGCGTTTCTTCCCGGGCTGCGAGCTGCTCCTTCAGCGCGGCGGCTTCCCTTTGGTGGTCAGCACGCGTGGCTTCTAGCTTTTCTTGCAAAGAGCTGATCTCTTGCAGCAGAGACAGCGACATGTCAACATCCCCAGCAGGCTTGCTGGACTCCAGCCTTCGGCGCAGCTCGGCCACCTCCTGGACTCTCAACGCTAGGTCTCTTTCTAGCTCCATAATGCGAGACTTTTCTGACACCGTGGCCACCTACGGACGGCAGTCCAAAGAGAGAGCGGTCATTTACACGACGAATCACTCAAGGTTTCCTTTAGCCTCGAAGGTCTGACATCACTGACCCTCCCAAGGCCGCAGTCACACTGCCCAAAGGCCTGCGTGTTAATCTGTCCCTAACTACGATTGCGGCTTAAACCCAAAACTATATAATCTTGGGCAAACCTCCACCATTTTGAGACACTAAAGGAATCTAAAACTGAGGTTGCATTTCACTCCACAAGTGTTTCTTTTTCCTCCAAGGAAGCTTAAATCATGGAACTGCCCGCTAATTGATCAAAAGTTAACTGAGACAGTAACTTTCCAATTTCTCAAAGGCGTCTGCCTGCTGGGAAGAAAGACACACACCACATTTTGACAACTGGGCCAAAAAAGAACGTAAAGTATCTTGCTAAGGGTTGTGTATTGATTACATGATGAAATGATGATATTTTGGATATACTAGTTGTTTAAATAAAAGATACTATTAATTTCACCTGTTTATATTTCAAAAAGGTACATGAACATGAGTAGCAAAAAAATTTCAATTATATACTTATATACGTGGCTTGTATTATACCTCTGTGGAATAGCACTGGTGTCAAAGGTGTAAAATTACCTATCAAATGTTTCAATGAAGATCGTATCAATTACAGAAATAAAAGGCTCAACTGGAGGATGAATTCATTTACTAACCTTTTACAAAGAAATGACAATGAAAGAATGATTACTTACCTGCACTGAGATATAAGATCCCATACAGCACCCCCCTTTGGGATTTTCTAATTCTCCCAGCATGTTGAGGTGCATCTCTTGTTCCCCTAACCCAGTGGTTCTCAGACTCCAGGTGCGCCAGTCACCTGGGAGCAGGTCTCCAGGGTGGGTCCCCGGTGACACCTGTGCATTCTGATTCTATTTCAGCTCTGGGACAGGACCCAGGCACCTGCTTCTTCTAAACCGACACCCCAGGACTGAAAAACACCTTCATAACCTGTGCCCTTTTTCTCTTAGCAAATTCTCTCCATCTGCTACCTGCTGGCAGTCTGACTACTTTACAAAGCATGTGGGAAATTGTAGCCTCAGGAATAAAATGGACTCAACTAGCCTGGGAAATAGAACACAGCCTGAGGGATCTGAACACACCAGGGAGTCCCGGCCTCCAAGGTCTGAAACTCCCCCAGAGGGTGACCCCTCCCTCGCTGACTTTATCGGGACAGAAAACCCTCTGTCCCCTTGAAGGCTGGGATAGCGATGGAGACCGAAACGTCCGCCAAAATATGAAAAAAGCACATGCTCAGGTCTCCAGAACCGCACCAAGTTATTAAACGTTTCAGAGTGGACTGTAATCGCTGTGTTTTAGGGCTCTAGCTGCTTCAGGTTAAAGAAGTGAATTCATGAGCATACTTGGGGGTGTGGGGTGGGGTAGTTCAAGAGTTTGTTATTGCAAAATAAGGTACAAAACATTAATAAACCCCATTGCTGCAAGGTCTGTAACATCAGTAAGTCCAACGGGGCAACAGCTTGGAATTGGTTCGAACATAAACAGTCAAATGGGGGAAAGGCCAGGTGAAAAAGTAAGTAGAAGTGATACACTGTGACTTTATGTAGCGTCTTCACAGCACTTCTGGTTTCTATCTCCAGAAGCCCGGCCGCCTAGCCTGGCAGTTTGCGGCCAGGACGGGCAGGTTCCGTTTCTTACTTGTGCTCATACCTCCGCGGCGTGGAGCCCAGCGACCTCGCTGGCTTTTGGGGACTCCTTCCGAAAAGGACCGGAGGCCGCAGGAAACCGACACGGGTTACCGGCTGGTTTCACTCTTGCCAAACCAAGAGGGAAGTCAACAGAAGACACCACTTGTTACGGAGAAGTGGCAGCTTCCGTCTAAAATCTGTGAATAACTCATGCTGTGAACAGGGTGCCTTCTTATCCACAGCCCAGAAAAGCACCCAAGTTGTCTGCTGACGAAGCAGTCTGGGAGAGGAGTGTGGAAGTAAAAAAACCAAATCCTACTTCCACGATCGTATCCTCAGTCCCTTCTACTTCCCAGCTCAAGTCTGGCTCCTGGGGAATGAAGAAGCAGCACCAAACATACAGGTGAGAGCTTCCTTTTGGAGGCTGACTGAAATCACTTGCTTTTTTCTTAAAAAATAAAAACATGATTTAGAGGAGAAAAATCAATTGTCTAGAGTTTTAGATTAGTCAATGATTTCTTAACAGGAGGAATTTCTAAAAATACTCATCATTCGAAAGAAAGAAAAAAATCAGGGCCCCAATATTTGATCAGAGAAAGAGAGTAATTTTTTTTGCTATTTAAATTTAAAGATCCAGGCACTTCAGCCAGCGAGTCAAATGCGTGATTTAAAAGGTATATATACATACACGTCTTCTGCACAGTGACTCATTTATTCCTTAAATGTTTCAGCACAAAGCTATTTGTAACAGACAAACTCCGTGGAGTCAAGGGCACAGACTCTGGGGCCAGGTGCCCGAGACACAAATCCTGCCTCCACCACTGTTCGATGTGTGACCTCAGGCAAATGACTTAACCTCTGTGCCTCAGTGTCCTCGTCTGTAAAACGGGGACACGACTGTCAGCTCCCTGCCGGGGCTGCGGGGAGGCTACGTCCTCGGGGCAGAGTCTGGCGTGGAGGAAGCCCTGCGTGGGTGCCCCGGTAGACAGACAGGTGAGAACGTGAGCGTGGTGGCTGCTGAGAGGCTGGTAAGAAGCCACTCGGTTCCGGCACATGTTTCCTTCCTGACAACTGAGACTAACCTCCGGGGTGACAGAAAGGAAGGAAATGCAAAGAGAAACCTTGTCCTGCAAAAAAGGGAAAATAACTGGGGTGCAAGCCCTTCACACGCATGAAAAAGAATTCGATGTTTCGATTCGCTTCCCCGAAGGGGTGGGGGTGCGAAGGCAGGAGAAGAGAGCTAACGTCCAACCGTGACAAAAAATCCCCTGGAAAACCCAGTAACTAGGCACGTGAGAATAAGAGGACAATTGACTGCTTGTGGCAAACTGGAGAGAGATCTTTCCAGGTATTTTGCGCGAAGGGCCTCCCGCGCAGCTGTGGTCACCACGTGTGTGCACAGCGGCAGAGGTTCTGACCTAGATTTCGGTTAAGCGAAGGAAGGAGTCTTCATCTCTGACAAAAGATCTGATCTGAAACGCCCGTTCCTACCCATCTACGCTCGTGAACGGTATCGGGACCAAGTTCAAGTGGAACCACTGGGTCAGGGCTCAGGCCAGGAGCAGGGCACGCCACCCGCGTGCCCGCCACTCACAGACGCGGGTCGGCTTCGTTAAGTAGCGGAAACCATTACCCTAGTGTCTTCTAACTCCCTCTGGAGTTTGTCAGCTTTGGTCTTTTCAAAGAGCAGGCTCTGTTCAAGCTCCTTAATGCGGGCATGCTCCAGTTTGGTCTGCGTCTGTTAGTAAAAAGGAAGAGGAAGAGAACACAACAGTGCCACCATGACGTGCCAGCACGGGAGGAGAGACTGCGGCATGCAGGCCGGGCCACGGGCACCTTCCGCGGAGGATGAGCGAGCGGGCAGTGGGGAAGGGAAGAGGCCGGAAGTGAGATGACAGGGGATGGATGCTACTGACACAGGATGAGGTGGCAGGGCACGAGCTAGTCTACTGGACGACACAGGAGGCAAGATGAAAAGTGTCAGGCATGCAGCAAATACAAGTTATATTGATAAGTGAAGTTTATCAGCACACATTAGAATAGTTAATATTCCTCTCAACTGTCATTTCCCCCTCCTCCCCGCAGCTACGTGACACTAACGCGCACGGAACGGACTTGGTGGCTTTGAAAAGTGGGCTGGCCCTCCGAATGATGACAGCCGCCTCAACAGAGGAAAAAGGCACGTCATGCACCTCGGAAGTGCGCAGTCAACCCCTGGAGCCAGTCCTCGCACCCTGGCGTAGGTTCGAGGGGAACAAGGGTGACACCTCACAAAAGGAGGGTCTTTTGGGGCCAGGGCTTTTGGGGCCACCCCAGCGGCCTCTGCTGAGAGAGGGTGACACGGGTCTGGGATTCCGAGCACCATCTTCCATCTGACAGGCGAGAGCTATTAAAGCTCTAACTTAACTTCTTTCCAACAGTGGCTTTTCTAAAAGCTATGTGTCACCAAGGGAAAAAAAAAAAAAAAAGAAAAACCAATTCAATAATAGCGATGCCCTATGGCCTCATCCCTGAGGCCTATAGCAGGAGGAAGTCCGGCCAGAACCAGACTCTCTCGCTCTCCTCCTAGGAGGTGACCTAGGTCACCTCTGTCGGCTCAGAGGTCGGACATGGTGACTCTGCCCAAAGGAACGAGTTTGAGCTGCCAAGATCCTCCCGTGTCTCCCACCCTGACAGCCCGGCCCTCGCTCACTGGGACAACCTGCTGGGGAGCCCAGGACAGGGTCTTTCTACCTGGAGTATTCGCAGCAGAACCTTCACCAGATCAACTCCGTACCTGCCTGAATTCACCTCTTTCCCACTCACCTCACCCGTCCAAGAAGCTGAGCACAACCAACTGGGGGGGAAACTATTCCCAGAAGCTTCTAGTCACTTGAATTGTTTGTGGTTCTAACTGGTCAGTTCTGTCAGCCTGGGCCAAGATGGACAGTGAGACAATAACAACAAACTCTAAATAAAGTAACAAAATGCTATATCTGGCCCACTCTGCCTGTGGACCAGGTATAAGTCATCATGAAATACCCAAGCAAAACCTTCCTCCTTTTCAGCTCTGACACGCCACACAAAAATAACATTAAACCCAACTTGTCTGGACAGTCTCCTTCGTCCACGTGGCCTCAGACAGACACTGATCAATTTACCTGCTCTTACAAGGGAAGCTCTAACCCTGCCCTGCATCCCTGGGCTCCAGCCTCGGGGACTGAGAGGCAAACAGCAAAAGGCAACGCAGCCTCTCTCCTCCTCTGGACACGGGGGTCGCTGTCCTGCGGGGAAAGGTCACCCCTTCAGGAAAAAGAGCCAACATGCATCGAATGTCATCTACTGTGGTCTTCTCCCCCTTCTGGGACCTCCAGGTGACTGCGTGAACTTGTGACCCACTTCCGTGCTGTGTCCGCAGCAAAAATGTGACACCGAACAGGACAACCCTGCTTTCCAAACGATCCCTTCCTTAGACCGAGACGCGGACCCCAGGAGGGGCGCGGGGACAGGGACTGAGAGGGGAAGCAGACGCCCTGCGGGCAGCAGCGCACAGAGAGGCAGGAGGGGACCCCATGCAGACGGACATCGACGCAGCGGGGCCTGCGTGGGGAGGACAGCGGAGACCCAGGTCACTGAAGAAGCTGCACAGAAAGGAACCTTCTGAACGGAGGCTGTGTCCAAAGTTCAGTCCCGGGCGGTCCGGCAGCTGCCAGGAGGCAGGGGTGGGAGGCTACAGTCTTGGTTTTAATTGCGTTCCCGGCACATCAGCGTGAGACGCCTTCAGGTTCCCGCCAGCTGGCACCAGAGCCGGCAAGGGGACCGGAAAGCCAGGATTTAGAGCTAACGTTGGGAAGATCTGACGTGGGTGTCTGATCTTACATGGAGGGAGGGAGGAAAAGAAAAGCACCTGCATGCCTACTAGTACTGCTACCCGGAAAACCTCACTTTGAAATAATAAATTTAAAAAGTTTCAAAAACTAGGGGAAATGCCTCAACAAAAGCTTAGTTTGAATTACTAGTCCGCTGCACGGACAGCCCTGGCCAGCAGGGGGCACTCACACCGAAGGCAATGGGTCGGGGATTCCCAAATCCTTTACTTCTGGGAATAAAATGAGACAGTTTGGGAAAACTTCCCCCAGAATTTCTACAACTCCTTCATCTATTACATTCTATGCTTCCCTGGCTATCACCTCTTTTAGAATAATCCTATTAAAATGAGAAGACATTGTGAATTCATTGAAGGCCAGGCCCCCAGATAAAATTCCACACCCACCCTTTTTTGGGCAAAATTCTTTAGAAAGTAAACATAGGCCTATGCATCGAACAAACATATAGAACTTAGACATTACATACAATGTCTTTGGGATACAGATGCAACTGCTCTGAAAGTCACATACACAGAAGCATTAAGGCCAACTTCTTGAGGTCAGATACGCAGTTAGTGTTTGAGTGTATCAATCACCATTTTAATCTGTAATCAGTCTGGGTTAACAAGGAAAATATCCACACAGTTAAGTGCCCTCTTACATTCTCAGGATCTTCAGAAATCTGGCTCTTTTGCTATCAGTAAGAAAATGAAAAATTAAACAACTGACAAGAGAGAGAGACAACTAAAGTTACTGATATGTTAGGGTTTCCAAAAAAAAAAAAAAAAAACAAAAACCTGATTAATTCCAACTAAATTTACAGACAGACTATAGCCTAGCGCTGATGTGAATAATTGTACTTGCCCCTCCCCCAAGCACCCCGGGCTGGATTTCAAATGAATTAGATGGAAGACATGAAAGTTCTTGTGAGACTCTGGGGTATTTCTAAATGGGTGAGGGTAACACAAACGTCAACTAAAAATGTAATTGTAGAGGGAGTGATGACGAATTTTTATTATTAATAATCCAATAAGCCCTGGGCCTTAGAAAACTCAAACTCGAATAATATTTTTCTTACTTTTGGTTAACTACAAAGACACATTTATTTCCAAAGAAATCAGAGTTCCTATTTGGAAGGGCCTGTGAAATTTATGCATGGTGCAGGCGGTCAACAGACCCTAAAATTGTAATGTTAGCGAAAATGCATATTCTGAGAACTGCACAGAAAAGTGCAATTTTTAACTAAAATATTACAGATTAAAGTATAAAAAATATGCCAAATTTTAACAATTTAATAATTTCAACTTGTCATACATCTAGCAGTGGTATAAAAGGCAACAACGCCGTTGTGGACACTTGATGATAAAGAAAAATCTTTTAATTTAAAATAGGCCATGGAAGTAAAAGAAGCTAAAACATAAATTATTCTTGTTTTCCTTTTCCTGGTAATTAGGTTTTTTTTTAAATCAACTACTAGAACACGTAGTTATTCCTTTTACAGGTTTATAATAGATGTATCCTGCTCAACTGAAAAGCAGGACTGAGATAAAGAGAAACGCCTTGTTTTGGACATGAAGCAAACAAGGAGTGCCACTCTGGTCACAGAGGGACAGATGGGGTCTCACCTAGGACACACTGCCAGATTTATGACCCAACTCCAATTTAAAGTTTTGAATTTCAAAGCCCAAGCAAAGAGCAGTGGAAATTTGACAACTTTCTGGGGCCTCGGAGGCTGGACAGCACGGTCACCAGCCGGGGCTCGGGGCACCTGCGGCCCAGCTGGCCGGAGGCTGGACCCTGCCACTCCCCGTGCGGCCTGCCCTGGCCACGCCACTGGCACAATGATTTCACCCACGTTTCTGAGCACCAGGACCCATACACGCTTCAGAGAGCTGGAGGGGTTTTACCTCAAGGTCGCCTTTAGTAATCGACTCTTCCTCGACCCGGAACTGAAGGTCCTCAACCTTCCTGTGGAACAAAACCCAAACAAGGCACTTAAGAAACTAAGCGGGGAACACGCTGCCATACCAAAAAGCACATGTGCGCACATGAGCTTCGCTACCATCAACACCTGCTAAAGTCCGCAGGGAGGAAGGCCCAGAGGCAAGGAAAATAAAACACCTCTCTGGGCCGCTGGTTCATGATCTAGGAGCTCTTTTTCTCTACTCAGGAAGCTCCTGAGTTTTCTCCAGGCACGATTTTAAGAGGCAGGAGGTCCGGTTGATAAAAATCAACAGGTTCCTTTGGTCACAACCCCCGGAAAGGATCTAATCAACAACACAAGATCTGTCTAGTGGGAAGAGATGTCTATTTCCACAGAAACAGGTTGGAGAATGCAAGCCCATCATTTCCTCTGTCCAGTTACAGAACATGCACCACCCCACATGTGCTGTTTTGGTGAAGGACAGGCTACCCATGCAGAGATCCCGGGGCCAACGCTAGTACCCTTGCTACACGGGGAGAAGAAGGCTGGGAATACTTCAGGGAAAAGCGATCACAAATCCTATTTGCTTCTAAAATGCACTTTCCTTTCACATTTTAAAACCTGGGATACTGCGTGTGCGTTTCAATCACTGCAGTCCGAAAGTCAATGAAACATGGGAATTGGAAGATAGAAAATCTGGGTAACATCCTCATTATGAATCTACAAAACTGGGTGTAAGAGAAGGAGGAACGGAGGGAAAAGTGCATAACCTACATGCCAAATAAACCTTTCCGACCCCCTAGCAAAATGAAGAATACAAAATTCTACTTGAACCAGAAGGAAGTGAAAGCCCTCAAGCTACTGCAGAGCCAAGTGTGTTGGAGGGGACATGTCTATGGCCCAGCATTGCAGGGCAAGGGGCAGAGGGGATCGGTCACCATCTCTCCTTCACTCACAGCCAATCAGGATGCGAGAAATTCTTACACAGTCTTCCTCTCGCCAACGGGATGCCGTTCCCTGGTACAACACGGCATCCTACCTCCAAGGTGTGGTCCCCTTCCCACCACAATGCCCGTGACCGTCCTGAACCAACCTGGTTCCTGACGGGAAGGGGGTTTAAAAGGAAAAGGCCACATGGGTGCCAGGGGACAGCTCAGGATCACCTTTTCTCCTCTTCGAGTTGGTTGAGCAGCTCCACCTTCTCCCGATCAGCGGCTTCCACCAGGGCTCGCAGCTGGTCCATCTTGGCCTCCAGCTCCAGGACGTGCTGGGGAGGCAAGGGTGTCGGTGAGCAGCCTGCGCTGCCCCCCGAGGCCCGGGAACGCCTCGAAGAACTACTGCTAAGTGGCCCTACTGCGGGCGGGCGCTATCTACCAGCTTTTCACGGGCAGGCGCATCCTACAACGTTTACTAGTTACTCCGGCAGCATTCCCAGAGAGGATGGCGGAGGCCGCAGAGAGCCGCAGAGGGCAACCTTCCACCCGCTCCGTCCTTTCGGAAGCTGAGACTCACACAAAGGGTAACCTATGAAGCAGCAGTTGCCACCGCAGGTCAAATCCTGGTAAATGAGCCCACCAAACACAGACAGGCCAAAAGACCTGGACAGCACGGCCAAGGGCACAGGGAGACTCAAGGAGGGCAAGGCTCCCATTTTAGGACGATGCAAACCGGTATCCGCGCGCACAGCTTTCCACAAGCCCAGCCAAGACATTTCTAGGGCTCCCAAGCCTAGCTCCTGGCGTCAAGCACCAGACTCAGTCTCCTCCCTGAGCTTAGAACCGGTCGCCTTCTCCGGAACGCAATCCGCTCGGAGCCCGTCACCGGACTTCACCTGGTCGTGTCCGTCCCGGGCCAGCGCTAGCTCCTGCTCTATCTCCCCCGCGTGGCTGGTGGCCTTGGCCACCTCTGCCCTCTCCAGGTCCCGCTCGGCCAGCAGCTGCTCTATGTGCTGCTGCTTCTCCTTCAAGGCCTCCTGGAGGGCCGTGGTGCCCGAGATCTTCCTGGCGTAGCGGGAGGAGGTCTCCGTCAACTGCAAAGAAAGGTAAAGACGTGAAGGGCGAGGAGGCTCGGGGGGCGTGAGGAGGGAGCGAGGCATGCAGGTGGGCGCATCCCTGGCCAGCAAAAGCGCGACCCCGGCTTGCAGGCCAGCCAGCAGCTAGGAAGGCTTCTCCCCCGGAAAGCGAGGTGGCGCGGGCCGCCTGTCCGCACGCTTCTCCCCGGGCACACGGATGGGAGGGGGCCATGCAGCGATCAGGAGGCTGTTCGGGACAGGAGTGGCTCGGATCCACCAGAGGCACCTGAGGTCAGCCGACGGCCTCGCAGGAATCTAGAAAAATTCCACAGAACCGTTTCTCCCAGCTCTGAGCTAAGCTTCACGGGCAGCTAGTTTTTTCTTCTCAGGACATTCAGGCCACCTTCTGAGCTATCGGCTTGAGGCTGAAACTTTTTCCAGCTTAAGCTTCTAACTACCATTAAGGGACCAACAGGTCTCCCTTGGCATCCTGAGAACCTTCCTTCAATTGATCATGTACTTAGGCCTTTGTTTCAGGATGAAAGGCAGATGGATCTCACTCAGTCAGCAAGCCAGACAGATTTACACAGATAAGATAAAGAGGAAGACTATCCCCTCAGGTGTGTGCCGGTGTGCACACATGTCCCGGCAAGTAATGCCTGAGAGAGGAGGGGAGGGGAGAGGAGGAGTGAGGGGGGAGGGGAGGGAAGAAAGAAAATGAAGAGAGCAGTGGGAGGGGGGTGGAGGAGACCCCCAGGCGAGTGGGAAGGGAACAGTGAGGAAGCAGGACCCACCGGTGGGGGAGGGGTGGGTTAGGAACATGTTCAGCTGTTGCATTTCCATCGTGAAGCTAACAGTCACGGAAAAACAGAGCAAAGACGCTCCCATGAAATGTGAACAGGTAATGGGGCAGGAGACCCTGTCCGGCTGAGCGTCTTCAGCGAGGTGTCCTGGGCTGGCGGGCAGGGGAGGTTGTGTCCTTGGCTGGAGTCTGTCCCAGGCCGTTGCCTCCGCCCTCCCCGGCTCACGTAGCCTCCGGCCGGTCCGCGCTGACCACCTTCTGGGTGTCCAGTGGCCTGGAACGCTGTTTCCCAAGTCCTTCAGGGGTTTATCAGAGGATTATCCGTAGGCAATATCTACATGTATATTCGCCGAGCATAACTGGAAATGTAACAAGTTTCTGTTTCCAGGCTACTTAAAGAAATGACTGTTTCTTCAGGCCTTAGCCGATGTGATTTTACTGATTTTTAAAATAGTTTGTTTATTTTTAGAGACAGAGGAGGGAGGAAGAGAGGGTGAGAAACGTCGATGTGAGAGCGAACCCTTGATCAGCTGCCTCTGGTACGTGCCTGACAGGGGGCCAAACCCCCAGGCCGGCTCGTGCCCTGACCTGGAGTCGAACCAGCGACCCCTTGCTTGACAGCCCACTGGGCCACGATGGGTCAGGGCTGCCTATGTCCTCTTAGTAATCCAGCAGCTTGACCACAGCGACTCCGCTTCACTTCTTCACCCCTCAAATGGCCATGCCTGCCTTCGGACGACGTCCCCTCCCTCCAGCTCAGGGTTTGCTGCTGCCATGACGAAAAGCATGCCCCGCAGGAAAGTCAACACAGCGCAGAACACGAGGGTGCTGTGTTTGTTCATCCGGAGGCCGAGCCTGACAGGCGCCAGCAGGACAGCACACAGCCTGATGGGAATTCATTACGGCTTTTGAGGAATCCACTTTAAATGCTTACTTTTTAATTAACGGGTACCGTTTTCCTTTTTTTTAAAAACAGCTACTAAATTGTGGGGATGTGAGCTATTATGTGATTTTAACCTAATGACTCCATAAACAGGGCTGTTAGCCGTTTCCTTTGGCCTTGCGGGACCAGGAAAAAACCAGAGACACTGAAGGTGCCGTGAAACCAGAGGTCTGGGCACCTCTGCGCTCAACCCTTGTAGGAGGTCACTTCGCCTGGAAGGATCTTCCGAGCGTTTACATTTACGAAGAGGATGCTGCTGCTGAGGTGTATTTCTAGGAAATCACACTTCAGGTTTTCTTTATCCTTAGCAGACTCTTTTGTGGTGATTCTGATTTATAAATAATAGCCACTCTACATAGAAAGTTTTTTAGAATAAGCTGTTTACAAAGCAAGAGCCTGTGTCCTCCGTCCGTGTCCCTGTGGGGAGCTCAGCGGTGCCAGGGCTGGTGTGGAAGGAAGCAGAGACAGTGGTGGGGTGTCAGGTGGCAGCTTGGTTGTTTCCCCAAGACACGGCCGTGTAATCACGTGATAAAAATCACGCAGGAGGGGATTCTTAACCCAGGCCAAACTTCTGTGGAACCACCCAGGACGGGCAGAGCGGCCTCCATGTCCACGCTGGAGTTTCAGGACCCACTGGAGTCCGGGTGTGTCCCAGCTGAGGGGTCTCGTCAGCCCCACTTCGCTTCTCCATCAAGTCCATCCGTAAACGTTCCCGGCAAGGTGCGGGCTTCCCTTCCTGGAGCGGAACGAACTGCGCGGCGGCTGCAGGGGTGCCCATGCTCCCCTCCCCCTGCCCACAGCAGCGCAAGAAGGCACAGCGAGCCACACCACCACCTAAGGTCCGGGCTCCTGCATCTGTCCTGTCATAATCTATCCCAATTCGGTCGCGGACAACCTCAGGCTGCCATTCCAAGTGTAAACAGCATGTGCCTCACTTCGAGCAAATAAACTCAACGGCAGGGGATGACGCCAAAAAGCCATTGCTTTGCCCCGAGGAGAACACCCATTACCAACCAGAATGAGAGGCTGCCTACTTCAATTCTGACCCTCTTTTTAGTGCCCTAAGTGGGGAAGGGGGAGGGAAGAGATGGAGCGAGTAGACAAAACAGGACAGAGCTCTCCCGCACCCCTCCAAGTCCCCGGAGTTCCTCTCTGCGCCCTCTGGCCCTACTGGGAGCGGAGCGCTCCACACGCAAGCTGCCCTCAGTGGGTCAGATCGGATCGACATTAAGATTCTACGAACACAGCTTTTCTCAACGTACCTTGGATCCTGAAACAGCCTGAGATAAAAGAGAAAGAGCTCTGCACCCTGAAGGAAAAGGATCCCCTAACGTTCGTCTTAAGGTCTCACAGGATCCGAAAGGGGTGGTTAAACACTCTGTTCTAAAACATGTCTTCCTGCGAGTTGTACTTGTGACACTTGGGAGGCCTTTCACAAGCTACGAGCAACCTTGAGCACACGGGTAAGGGGCACCGGAGCATTTGCGGAAGCAGAGCAGGTGCCCCGTCGCGCCGGGGGGAAGCCGTGCAGGGGGAGGGGTGCTTACTAATCCCGTGCGGCTGGGCCTGCTGCTCACGGAGGAGGCCACCGAGCTCACGGAGCTCAGCGAGGACACGGACGGGCTGCGCTTCAGGCCGGCGGGCGTGGTCGCCATCACTCGCCTCACGGCGGCAGCCTTGGCTTTGGCTGGCGTGGTGGAAGGGAAGCCAATCTTGGTCACCTTGTGGACAGGAGCAAACAGGCCATATTTGGGTTGACACTGAAAATACCTTTGGAGAAGAAGAACAGTAACCAAAAACTTCATTACGAAAAATAACAACTATGCAGAAAAATATCTTTTTTTTTCAAGACTTTATTTACTATTTTTAGAGGGAGGGGAAGGGAGAGAGGCAGAGAGGGAGAGACATCCATGTATGGTTGCCTTTCACGGAGACCTGGCTTGCAACCTGGGTATGTGCCCTGGCTGGGGAATCGAACCAGTGACTTTCGGGTTTGCAGGCCGGCAGAAAAGTATCTTGTGGCCTAAGTATGACCGGTTTGCTGTTGCTGTCAATGCCACCGACCACCTGGGGTGGCGCACGGCCTGCAGCATTCGGTGACACAGGCTGATAGGTGTCCTTTAAGTACCAATGTGATACAGAGACAGAATTACTCACCTGCTACTAAGGTGACAAAGGGGATAGATACACATTTCTACCATCGGATAAATAAATGCGCAGTAGAGGACTGCGGCAATCTAGTGAGCCTGCTGAACGAAACGGGGCCCAACCAAGGGGGAAGGAAACCGAACAAGCCCCTGACTCGGGCTCCCCAAGTTGCCTGCCCCACACCTGAGACGGGATAGGTGGGCCTGCCCGCTGTGCGCAGGCGGGAGGCAGGCTGGGCCCCACGCACCTTGTCCCGGCGACAGCCCCGTCATTCTTGCCCAGAGGCTCGTCCAACTCCACGCCGCACCACTCGCCCTTGGCGAAGTCCGTCTCCCCGAGAAACCGGACGACACCGGCCTTCGTGCCACCGACCTGGGAGGAGACAGTGTTAACGTGAAGGGAGCCCCACAGCCGAACCCTCTGCGGTTCCAACCAATCATCAGCCCCGAGCGCCGGCACCTCCGTCCACGGCTCCCTCCTCCCTCCCACAGGGTCGCCTGCAAAGGCAGCAGAGCTGATCCGGGTGGCTCGTGCTACCAAGTGACGGGGTTCCTGCTGTACCCCAGGACTGGAACAGCCAGTGCAGAACGTGACAGCTATTGCAGCTGCCCACCAAGTCATTCCCTTCTCTAGAAGAATCTTTCATTAATGCAGAGCAATGTCCCTGCCTCCAAGTCACTATCTCCTCCTCTTCCCTCCATCGTTAAAGGAAAACAAAATTCATCCCTAACTCACGGTAACAATTGCCATGTTTGTTTTCTCCTGCTTTCTTTATACCTTTCTCCACGGAAACCCGCAGCACACACGCATTCGGGCAACTGATCACGCATCTGCACATTTGCCTCTGGCCTCGCTAACTACATGCTGCGTGAAAATGTAAACTGTTCCCCACTGTGAGGTTCTCCATTTCTTCGCAACTGTCACAACCACTCTGTTTCACATGCTATTTTTACAAGAACGGTTCAAAGCGATCTTTTTAAATGTCTGACTTTGTCCTGGCCGTTGTTGGAGATAACACACGAATGTTATTTCACATGCAGGGAGGGCAGAGGGCGGGTGACGTGGGACCCCTGGTCCTGGTGTCAGGAAAGGTGTCACCAGGAGAGACAGAGTTGGAGGAAACGTGGCCCAGGAACTCCGGGGCCCCTAGCACTGCCATCCTTACCGCCCGGGGGGGCTTGACAAGGGCTGATGCACAAACAGGGCCCTCTCCGCCGGGACCCTCATCAAAGAGGCCCCGTTTCTATGTCCACCAACCAAGGGAAAGGATGGCCTATGGCCGCTGCAGTACTTGGTGTCTCAGGAGCAAGCCAAGCAAGAAATGTGCAAGCATGGCTCGAACGCTGGACACGCTCAAATGCCGGCTCTGTCTCTATCAACTAGTCAGACTCTTCATTTGTTTCCTCACACGCAGAATAGGGATCGTGATAGGGCTGTTGTGAGAACTCACGAAAATAACCCTCACAACGCTCAGGTGTACGTCAGCAGCAGCTGGCTGACAAGACCAGACCTGGGTCTGGCCCACCTGACCTTCCAACCCGCTTCCTGGTATGTGAGGAATCCACAGTCGCCTATGTGAAACCGGCCTCTGTTTTCAGCTCCTCCTCTGCCGGTCTAACCCACGTCACCCGAGAACACAGCACATTAGCTAAAGGTGACGCAGTCTCCTGGGATAAGCGGCTGAATTCTTGGCGGGTGAGTCAAAGTCGCAGTCACAACAACTGTTTTTCCAAGAGGCGTCCAATGGGCTGTGTGTGGTCAGGAAAACCTCCAGCAACCCACAGGCTTCATTCAGATCAGAGGCTTTATAAAAAATGACCGCAAAACAGATTAGCAACTATTTCTCCAAGTGCAGGTAATGGAATGTCCACTGACCCCGAGGGGGCACTGCCACGCCACTAAGTGTGTTTAGTTCCTAGAATAGGCCAGTTTCTTACTGCTCCCCACCAAGCCTGAGATGCTCAACTCAGGCAAAAGATGAGATGCTTTCCTGTTCCCTGAGAAAGATCATCAGTGATCACTCAACATATCTTCAACAGAGACAGAAAAGCCACACGAAGTCCTGAAAATGGCTCAAACATTTTCCTGCCTAAACATTCCACGGTCAAAATGTTTTCTGAGCAGTGAAACTTGATTTTATACTTAGGTTTCACTGCCTAATATATCCTAATATATGCGTTTACATTCATTATAAGCCATACCTTTCAAGCCCATGTTTTAGGAGCAGAAATCGAGATTATTTAAAAAAAAACACTTCAGCACCAAAACAAGAAATAGATTCCATGCAAGTAACTGCCATTCACCCTCTTCACCCTGGGAACACAAGCACCTAACCCCCAACACTGGACCTCGGCCAAAAGGAGATGTCACTGCTGGAGACAAAATGAACTTAAACTGGAAACTCAACTGAAAGAAGGCCCAGCTACGTTCACGCTTTAGCAAAACTCAGATTTTTAAATTCTCATTCATTCTTTCAATATACTATTCCCCGAGTATATATTGAGGCCCTCAGGGTACAAAGATAAAAAGAATACAGTGGTGGCTGGTGATGAAGAAAGTCAAACAAATAATTCCGGGAAAAAGTGATGTTAAGAGGTCTCTGCAAAAGGCTGTGGGGACAGAGACAAACACTCTTCCTGTGAAGAATACAAGCACTGATAAACTCTGCTGCCGGGCTCATGAATACAGGAAATAGGGAACATTTAATCCTCCTCCAACTCTCCAATCTCTTCATTATTATGTCCCAAACAAGTCTTTTCATCTCACTGGGCCTTGCTCACAAAGCTATAAAATGTCCAACGGGTGGCAGGTAATGAGGGATTGCTTTACAGAAATCCTGCGAGCAGCAGAATTTTGTGAGGCGGCTTTCTTACACATCATTTTGCATTTTCTCAGCTATAACATGTGATGGTAAGAAAACACCCTACAAAAATAGCCTGAGAAGAGCGGATGATGGCCGACAGATCACCCTATAACCTAGCTCTCCCGAGAGCAAACAGGCAAACAGATGACATAATTATGAAGACACCAGTTAAAAGATGAGAAAGCAGCCCTGGCTGGTGGCACAGTGGATAAGGCACCGGCCTGCAAACCCAAAGGTCGCAGGTTCGATTCCCCAGCCAGGGCACATAACCAGGTTGCAAACCAGGTCTCCAGTCAGGTCTGTGGCTGGAGGCAGGTGAAACGCAACCATACATTGATGTCTCTCTCCCTTTCTGCCTCTCTCCCTTCCCCTCTTTCTAAAAATAATGAAATAAAATCTTTAAAAAAAAAAAAAAAAAAAAGATGAGAAAGCTATGCCTCGCTTGCACTGTGACTTGTGAAACGAATTGTCTGTGTGAAAAGCAAAGGACAACTTCAGGATCCAGGGCCCAGGAAAATCAGAAACTGGAAAAAGGGGGAGAGGTTAATGTAGTACAGTAGAGAATGGGCCCAGAATTGCTTTTGAACATGAGGGAAGTGCCCAAAATTTGACATTTTCAACTAGGAGTAAGAATTCTTTGTAAAATTTAAAAAATTAAACAAATAGGTGAACGGGTAAATAAGATGTGGCATATCCATAAAACAGCATCAATTTAGTGATCAAAAGCAACAAACTGCGACGTAACGAACCGTAACGCGCCTGCTAGACAGACAGACTGCACAGTGCACAGTGGCACTTGCAGGAAACGTCCAGCAAGGCAGACAGACCTACAGAGACGGAGCAGATCCGGGACCGCCTGGGGCTGTAGGTGGAGCGGAAGTGACTTACAAACCGGAATGAGGAAATTTTGGGGGGTGAAATATTCTAAAATTGACTGCATGACTCTATACATTTACTAAAAATCAGTGAGTTTTCTAGTTATAGTAAATGCAAAAATTATACCTAGATGAAATTATTTTAAAATGAAACCAATGCCCTGAAATAAAAGCCCAAGAGTGATGCCCGCAGGTGAGAGCAGCGAGGACAGCGTGTCCCAAGGGGCTGGCAGTGCAGAAAACTGCAATGCTGCCCGGGTGCCACACAGCATTTCTTTCCTGTATGTATATTTTAAAATAAAAGACACAGCCTTGGCTGGTGGCTTAGTAGATAAGGTGCCAGCCTGCAAACCCAAAGGTCGCTGGTTCGATTCCCAGCCAGGGCAACATAACCAGGTTGCAAGCCAGGTCTCCAGCCAGGTCTGTAGCTGCAGGCAGGTGAAAGGCAACCATACATTGATGCTTTTCACCCTCTCTGCCTCTCTCCCTTCCTCCTCTCTCTGCAAATAATAAATAAAATCTTTTAAATAAATAAAATAAAAGACATACAAAGCAGTATAGAGATAGCAGCGGTATACCCAACCACCAGACTAACTTGTGACTTTGCCGTATTACTCACAGCATTTCTGGAGTCCCACACAGGGAATGAGCTACCCTTGCTGGCCTGCAGGTTAACTAAATGTGTCCTGAAGAGGGTTACCTGGCAAAAGCCAAATGCACCCATTATCAACTTCTCGCCTGCGAAGGTGACATCTATATTTTCTGTCTCTATACACCCAGCCACTTCACTGTGACCAGGAGCATGTTGGGGTGAGGAGTGATGGGGGTACTTCTCCAAGCCCCACTGCCTGCCTCAAGACAGAAGCACCTGCCCTGACCAAGGTGGCTCAGTCGGTTGGGTGTCGTCCAACAAAAGGTCGCAGGTTCGATTCCTGGTCCGGGCACATGCCAGCGTTTCAGGCCAGGACCCTGGTTGTGGGAGCACCAGAGGCAACCAATTGATGTGTCTCTCCCTCTCTTTCTTCCTCCCTTCCCCTCTCTCTAAAATTAAGTAAGATACTTCTTTTAACAAGACAGACCACTGGTTACAGTCTCATCTTAGGAGCTCCTGTCTTTGGATCTAACAGAAATGATCAGGCTAAACATCATACCTAATGCATACCCTGCCTGCACTGCCAGCAGAGGCAGGGGGAGGCCCCGCAGGGCAGGCGAGGCCGCGGAGGGGCCCTCAGCTCCTGCCCCTCCTGCCCCTCCTGCCCCTCCTGCCCCATGCTGCGGGCAGGGGCCCTGCAGTGCTGCGGGCGGGGCCAGGAAAAATTCTACACGGATTATCTCATAACAATGATCTACTCATCTCAGTTCCATTAGGATTTGGGCAATCAACAGAAATTTTTCTTTCATCCAATAAATGTCAAAGCAAACATTTTAGATGTCTAATTCTAATTTCCCAAATCAATTCATTTGAAAGTACAGCTGTTTTATATTCCTAAATGAAAGATTTCTATTAAGCAGAGCAGCGTGTTCACGCAGAAAACATAGGGTCTGGGGACAGAGGAGTGACAAATGCGTACCCATGTCACCCCGCCGTAAGAGCAGGTCAGTTGCTCTTCTTGGGCTTCAGTACCGTAGTTGAAAAGCATTTAGTGACCCCAACTAACCCTTTCCAGCTCCCAAATAACGTGACTCTGAGACACTCCCGGAATTTCTCCTAGAAATACTAACCAAAGGTGGGAAATAATTTTCTCACCTCCAATTACACATTCAGAAGACTTCTGACCCTTGCGGATCCAATAAAATCCAGTACACTAGTTCTGAACATGTCATTAAAATGCTCCTAGAAACCTGCCCTTCAAACCTACAGAAACCAGCACCCATAGGCATCCTCTCCTCCTTCCTCCCCACACAAGTGGGGCGCGTCTCCCTCCCCACACCAGGCCCAGCAGGTTGGGGCTCGGGGTCCGGGGTCCCTCTGCCCATCACCTCGGAATCATGGTCTGCCGCTGCCCCACGCCCACAGCTGGGCCTCCATGCTGTTCCTCTAGACCCTTCCGGGCCAGCTCGCACTCTGGACTCTGCCATCTTGAGATAAACCAATCAGTGAATCTCACTTCGGAGCCTGCCCTCTCCTCTGCGGGACCCTAACCGATCTCTCGCCTACCACTTCCTCCCGCCTGCAGAGCCACTCAAAACCTGACGCCCTCGCTGTGCGTCTGACCAACCTGACCTGTCACCTGCCCCGTGTCAGCAGCCACACAGCACACTGCTCACTAGCGCCCCAGCTCCTTCTCCCTCTGGTTGGTGGGAAGGAGGGGCTTCCTGTGCACCCTTAAAGCAAGAACAACAGCAGCTTGTTTTCAACTTCCACGAAGACGCCCAAGGCCAGCTCTGAACCTGTTTCGTCAAGTAAAGAAACCTTAGCAGGTGTTAAGCTCCGGACTCGGCCTGGTGGTGACGCGGCCGAGAACCTGGAACCGCTCACTGCCAGCGTTTGCTCCCACCGCAGGCCAGGCCCTCATCGCAGCAAGTTCGCTCGCCGGCGGAGCCACCAGGATGGCGGAGCCACGAGGACGGCGGACGGAGCTTCTCCGTGAGCCAGCGCCCACCCGCCCGCCCGCCCGCCACACCGCCACACGCACCGCCTCGCAGGGGCTGGGGACAGTGGGGACTCACCAACACCCTGTCTCCGATTTTGAGCTCCCTCTCCCCTTTCTTGATGGAGCCAGCCTCCGAAAGGTTGGAGGTAGATTCGCTGGCAGTTTTTGTGAGGTTGCTGATCGGAGGTGTCGCTGCGGCTTCCCTGGCCGGTGGCAGGGCCGGTTTCGGAGGAATGGCGGAGGGGGGCGCCGGGGAGGGGGCCGCCGCACTGGCCGCGGGCGTGGGCAGCGGGGAAGCCGCCCGTGGGGGGGGAGCCGCCTGCAGGCCATTGGCCTCGCCGTCCGCCTGCACCTTCCGGGCCAGCTTCGAGGGCCGGGTGAAGATGCCCTTCAGAGGCTCGCACTGGAAGTAGCGGACCCCCGCCACCGAGCCGTCGTTCTTGCCGATGGGCTCATCCAGCACGATGCCGGCCCACTGGCCGGGCGCAAACTGGGTCTCCCCCAGAAACTGGATGAACCCCGGCTTGTTCCCGTTCACCCAGACTCGCTCCCCCACCCGGAAGTCGTCCACGAATTCCTCTTGCGCCTCAGGGGGAAGGGTGCTCGGTGCTTTCTCACTGGGTCCTGTTTTCTCTCCCGGAGCGGCGGCTGCAAACAGAAGAAAGGGTCAGGAAGGATCCCACTTCACCTCCGAGCAGACGACACCGAACGTCAATGGACCAGAGGGAGCCAAAAGCCGCAGGCGCAGCCGCAAGTCTCAGAGGGGTTCCCTTTTCCTTTCTCCTGGCTTTTTCAGCAAGGAGGCAAACGTTACTTAAGCCATTGCTACCGCTTTTCAGTGCTGCCAAAACTCAGGGAGCTGGTGGGCCAGACGAGAAACAAACGCACGCACCCCAGGGCCCTGCCATCGGGGCCAACCAGCCAGCATCTTTATAGAAGAACTTCGGCATCGGCACTAGCCGATAGCATAACGTGTCTTGCAGCATTTAAGTCGCACAAACGACGGTAAAAGCGAGCATGCGGTGCCCTCCACCCTGTCCCTCCTATCAAAGACGGAAGGCGGCAGCTCAGAAGCTGGAGCAGTGGCGGAGGAGGTGAAGACAGGTGAGGGGCTGCTGGGTAACCCCGGTTCCATCTCCAGCTGGGGGGGTTTTCCCTCAGCAACTCGACTGGAGTGGCTGCCCTGCCTGCACCCCCGACGCCAATGTCAGCGTCACTCAGCCTCATCTCGCCTCCTCAGCCAGGCTAGGCTCCATCTTCTCTCCGCAGCCCTGCACCCCAGGCCCGGGGGGGTTCCAAAGACACCTGGGGAGAAACCCTGACGCACTACCTCATCCTGGTAGCGCTCGAACACTGAAGGTACGTCACATGACAACCGTTTTATCACTGGACACCAAACCAATGAGACTAAGCAAAGATAACCTACAACAAAGCCAACTCCTCACTGATTGGGAGACTTGTAGGCATAAAATGCTATTCTGTTGATGGAAACTTCTTTGAATATTTTCAAGAATATGAAGTTTTAGAAGCTTGTCTTTTGACAACGTTCCAACTAACATCTTCACAGCGGATTAGAACCCCGGCCGTGAGGAAGCCAGGCAGCGTTACCGGCAGTGGGCGTCTTCAGGGTCACGCTTCCAGGCTTGAGGATCTTGGACGGGACCTTAAGCCCGCTGGGCCTCAGCAGACTCATGGTCCTTGCGCGTCAGAGCTGCCCTTCCTCTGCCTGGTGCCACTATCTTTCCCCGACCATCGGCACACCTGTGGGCGGTTCCACAGCAAGGCCAGTCCCCGGGTTAAATCTGCAAAGAGAAACATAGAACAAGAGTTTAGACTCTATAGGAGAAAGAAGGTAGAAACGGTGGTTATTGTTAAAGTCACTTTCAAAGCCTCAACGCTTTCCTATTGTAATAAACCATCTCTGCACTGAACCTAGGAATCTACAAAACGCTAGATACTAAAAACATGCAATGCTGCTGAAATGGATTTAAGAGCAATTTACTACCCTGCAGATGAGTAGCCACATGGTCACTGTTGCTTATTGTTGCTAATGACGCAGCTTGGCCCCTGTAAGAACACAGCCTGCAGACGGGGCTTGGAACGTGCGCCTCACACGCAAGTGCGAAGCCTCCTTTGCTTGGACTCCGCCGGCGCAAACTGAAAGACAGCTCGCACCACCGCTCCAGCCCCGCCACCCTTCCTCCACGGTCCGTTTCAGTATCTCCCCTAACTGAGGGCAAAGCGAAGACGTAGGGCGAGGGCTGGTCCAGCGACACCCCAGTCTCCCTTCACTCCCACCGTTGGTGCAGGCAGCAGACAGGGAAGAGCCCTGACACCCAATGCAGTGGCTCAACCGCGAATGCAAAGGAAGGTTCTCAGATATCTCAGCCAGGACCCACGGCGAGAGGCTGGGCAGATGAGAGCGGGCTGAACGCAGGGACAAATCCCAGACTTCCTACAACCCCGGGCCCAGGCAGAGGAGCGTGCAGGGACGACCCCACAGCCCGCTCGCCCCAAAAACTTGGGTGAGCTTATGAGAAGCGGCTCAGCCCGGCTGAGAGTCGGGCCACAAGCTCCACCTCCCGGACCTGCCCTCTCCAACGGGGCGGCCAGCAGCCACGGGCAGGTGCAAACTGCAAGTTCTTCTAAGTGAAATGCAATGAAAAGTTCAGTTCCTCAGTCACACCAGCCACATTTCGAGTGCGCAGGGGCCGCCGTGGGACGTGCAGAACAACTGCCGCCCTCACAGCACGTTTCACTGGACAGAACCGTTCTAGGACAACCTCCGTCCGGGGACGGCCCGCTGGCCAAAGACGGACCCCTGGAAGTGGCCACCGAAGGAAACAATGAGCTTATCTGAACAGAACCTCTCTGATCAAGGCTTTTCACTCCTCTTTTCACAAACAACTCAGAGGTGGTTTGTAAGCTGCACCTTCAAGGTGACCCCGGAGCTGCCTCTCGAAACCATGGACTTGACTCTAAAGTGCCATGTCCTGTTTCCAAAATTTGAATCAAAAAACCTCAAGAATGGAATAGAATACACAACTATTGATCAAGAGTAAAGTAGAACACACAGCTACCGAACACGGTGAAAATGTATCCGCCTGGCTGCCTCGCTGCCGTAAATGAGCAATCCCTTCCTGTAAGAGAACTTCGGGTCTGACACACTTTTCATGTGTCTTGAAGTCAGCCACGTTCTGGAAAATCTCACTTTCCAAACCACAATATTGCCGCCAATACCACAAATGCTGCCCCGAACCCTGTTTTGACACCGTTGACTGATGCCATAGCTCTAACATTTTTTTAAGCCAAGAGCCACTTATAAAACGTTTGTCTCTAGAACCTAACTTGCTCTGGAGCAGCCAAAAGCAGCTGCTATTTTGCTGGTACAGTCTCCAAGCAGAAGAGAAACTGCCTTCCAAACGCTGACTCCAACCCCGAGATGCTCCAGGACCTCAGGGGTGACTCAGCACCTCTCTTCCGTCTCCTGAACAAGTGACTGAGGTTTCCACCTACAAACAGGAAGCTTGGTTGCTAAACATTGACACTCGGGGAACCGTTTCGTTTATTTCTGTGTCAACTACAGCTTTAAAAGGCAAAAAAGAAAAGAAAAGAAAAGAAAAAGAAAGAAAAGGCCAGGCCTGAAATAAGCAAAAATTTTGAACTAGATCAACGTTTTAATATTCTAGTTTGTGATTAACTCTGAGATCTGCTCTAAAGGATAAATTTTAAAGGGCAAGATACTTGTTTCAGGGAATCAAACAACCTTAGAAGATGTATCTTCTTCGATATTTCAAAAAAAAAAAAGACTTGTGCTTCATTTATCTTGAGAATATCGGCTGTACTCAATAATTCCAGAAAGTAGGATTATTCTCCTTCCACCCAATTTTTTTTTTTAAAAAGTGTCCTACTCTCTAGGAAGCCAAACTTTCGTACCGATTTGTCCAGCAGGTTCGATGTTAGAAAATGCCAGCATTAGGGAGATTTCAAGTGACCAGAACAACGCTAGTAGGTCGTGAGCACTGCAAATGTCAGCTGCTACTACTTCTAAGAATCCAAGCACCCCATTTGCCTCTCAAGCACCCCACTTTCTTTTTAACAAGGTTTTATTTATTTTTAGAGTGAGGGGAGGAAGTGGAGAAAGAGAGGGAGGGAAACATCAGCGTGTGAGAGAAATAGCTATGGTTGCCTCTCACAGGCACCCCGGCTGGGGACTGAACCCACAGCCCAGGCACATGCCCCGACCAGGACTCGAACCAGCAGCCTTTCGCTTTGTGGGAGGAAGCCCAATCACCCGAGCCACACGGGTCAGAGCTCGCGCACCCCACTTTCCTCTCAGATACGACCTCTCACTACGCATTACTGGGACTGGGAAGTACACATAAAACTCTGTCTTTAAAACAAATTTTCAGAGGTTGGGCCTATTGTTGAAGACCAGAGCCTTCTGAACACAAAACACATGCTTCCTACGCTTTGTCCTTTTTAATAAGCAATCACCTGAAATATGCCTTGTAACGGTAAGAATACTGAAAACACCCAGATAACTTAAATTTTTACTTGCCGTAAAAAACAAGTTACCAGGGATTTTGGAGGAGGGTGAAGAAAAGACGAGCGATGATCCCAAATCTGGAGGTGAAGCCGGGCCATCGGACACCTGACGCGAGGCCCACAGAGAGGGCCCTGCTCCAGCTGCCCGTGTCAGTTCAGGGTGCCTCCGGCCGGCCACCACGCCGGCACCCACAGCCACTCACCCCGTCCCTGCCTCCGTCACCCTTCCACAAGCGACCGTGCCAAGAGAGTGTGAATTCAGACATTAAAAATTCAGTTCTGTTTTCCATGTGTAAGAACAAACGCCGAAAGCGCGGAACTGGTTTTAATCATGAAAATGGACCTAAAGCGGTTACGAACTGTCCCATAACCGAACTTGGCTGTTAAAACTGGCCGTTTTGTTTCTACAGCCTCTGTGTCCCAGTTAAAGAGACAC
Organism: Noctilio leporinus; assembly: GCA_004026585.1. NCBI lineage: Eukaryota > Metazoa > Chordata > Mammalia > Chiroptera > Noctilionidae > Noctilio > Noctilio leporinus. The sequence goes on from PVIW01008268.1 coordinate 54,146, forward strand.
ATGTGAAAGGGACACACCTACTGAATCGTAAAGACACCTCGTTTCAAAGACAGTAAATGGCTTTGGCCCATGTGGCCCAGTGGCTTGAGGGTCGTCCCACAAAGCAAAAGGTCGCCAGTTCGATTCCTAGTCAGGGCACGTGCCTGGGTTGCGGGCTGGGTCCCCAGTCGGGGGGTGTGCGCACAAGAGGCAGAAGCAGCCGGCTGATGTTTCTCTCCCTTTCTCCTTCCTGTCCTCTCTCTCTAAAAATGAATGAATAGAAACACTTGAAAAAGAAAGTAGATGTTCTAAGACTCCAGGTCCTACTAAGAAAATAGGAACGCGTGACTGTTACGGAGGGGAGAACGGTCACAGAGGGCATGCTTTAAAAAAAGAGCAGTCCCTTCAAAAAACGCAGTGTTGGGTCTCTGATACGGACAGGCTGCGCGGGGAAAAGGGCAACAACAAAAAAAAAATGGGAGGCACTTAACCTTTCGCAGAATCAAACTTAGAAGGGTCCAGTGTCTCCTTAAATAAAAGACAGGAGTGGGGAATTTATCAAGTGCCTGCCCAGTCCTTAAAACAGTTGTATGTATGAGCCCTCAGAGACTAGGTTTCTGGGTATTCATGTAAATCGACCCTTTTCTTCAAACTCCAACAAGGACAAAAAGCACAGCAATATATTTAAAACCAAACGGTGACAACTTCTCGCTTGTGACGCACGTGAATTTAGGTCTCTGAGTCACAAATAATTAAAACCCACCAATAACCAAGTCATCCTTTCCCACTGCTCCTTGCCTGGTGCCACAGAAAAACATGTTACATGGATCGGTTGGGGACACGAAAACTGACCACGAGCAGAGCCTACGGCTGGTGGCAACCACCCCACTGCTGCCCCAGAAAACAGCCAACCCCGTCCCCGTTCCCGCAGCAAGGTATTCCTGCCGTTACTGAGTTTTCTGTTTCTCAGTGTCCTGCCGGAGGACGTTTTCAACAGTGAGTTTTGTTATACGATCTTTTCTGTAAACTACGGAGGGCTCCGCATCAACATCTTTACCTTCTGTCCACACCAGCCACAGAACAGCGAACGTGGAACATGGGACAGCGGTACCTCATGGCATCTGCAGGACAGGGCCGAGCCTCAGCTTGCGAACTGCCACAGGCCGGGGGACATGTTGAGCAATCCTGGCTGTGAGGTCACATCTGCGACCTCACAAGCGGGGATTCTGATGCGGGTCCACCTGGAGGACGAGACCGCAGCACCCAGAGGGCAACCCGGAGGGTCCTGGCTCCCTGAATCCGGGGCTGATGATTCAGGAGACACCCCTGTGCCCAGCAAACGGTCCCACCGCCTGCGACCAGCAGCATCTGCCCGCTGCTGACAGGCAGAGGTGACACGGGCACGCAGGAAAGGCACGTCCGCCTGGGCACTCGGCTCACCACCAGGAAGGTAATTTTATGTTGGCCGTTCGCAAGTTTTTTATTCATGTTCAGTTTGAAACACATGGTCCTAATGGTTTCTCCTCGAAAACTAATCTACATTTAAGAATTCTGGAAACTGAGTAGGAAGTGATCATAAAGTTTAAATGTTATCTGTGCCTTGCTACCTGTAGATATTGCTCAATTCTCCAGCCTCAATACTCACCCTGTTTACTGAGTGAGAATTATGATGTGTAAACAAAAGGTTCATTTCGAAAATGCCAAAGCCCCAGCTCTGCAATAGAACAGCTTTGCTGAGAAAAGGCAGAATCTCCAGGTCGTTCTTGCTGCATTTCCCCCCCACCCCCGAGTTTTGGCACTTGCAAACTGGCACAAAATAAGAATAAGCGAAAATTTTATTGGTACGTCTACATGGCTAAAAATTCTTAACGTGGCAGGAGACATAATGCAGGACTGGTAATCGTTACCTCTAGGAGCGGGGATGACTGCTAGTTTTTATAACTTCTCTGTTTTCCTGGGTGTCTCAAACTTTACTTAATGGACAGGCATAATTCCATAAGCACAAGATGTTTTTGATGTTTTCCTAACTCCACCAGGGAGTTAGGACGCAGGTTGTACAGGCTGCTTCCTGCACAGGAACACGACACGCACCACAAGGCCCGAAGCAGACGCGGACACGCGTGCGGTGGGTGGTGCTCACCACGCCTGTCTTCTTCCTGCAACACAGGCTATATTTCCCAGGTCCCTCGCAGCTCAGCCCTGCCACCTGCCTGAGTTCTTGCCGACAGAACGAGGGGTGTGTGGAGCATGTGACACTGCCAAGCCTGGCCCAGAATATCCCCCCTCCCCCCCATCCCACACTCAGCCCTTCCAGAGGCCTGATGAAGGTCCCCAGGGCGACATCAAAAGCCCGGAATGTGGGCAACGGGGTCACAACATGGAAGAAGCCTGAACCCCTGCATCCCTTCTCCCCGATCCCTCATCAGGAAAAACCTACGCTGGACTTTTCCATAACTGAAAATAAACTTTCATCCGTGAGTCGCTAAAATTAATGGTGTTTGTTAACAGCCACCAGCTGATCTGACCTCATACAGCGGCAAAGAGATAAAAACTTTACTTAGGGCTTCAAAATCCTCCAAGTAAATTTGGAACCAGCGAAGTCAACTGCTGGAAGAAACTTTTAGGGTGAGCGGCTGAGATAAAAATGCCTCCCACCATGGAAAGCGTAATTATACAGATAATAAACGGAAGTACTATAGTTTCTAAGAGCAAAAGGCATTTTAGTGGCAGGAGCAAAATAAGTTTAAAAAACAGGCCCAGTCACAGGTAACTCAAACTTGCAGGAGGCTGACAAGGAGTTCAAGTGAGGGCGCGTACCATTCCTGCCACTTCCGCATGTGCCTGGCACCTTCCACAAAGTTTCTATAGAAGATCAATCCGAACCACATCGCCTTCTGAACCCTTCCTAACTCTAAAAACACTGAAGCCGTTTATAGAAATAAGACGTTCTTTAAAACAAACAGTCCCCAAAACCCACACGGCATACATCAGGGTCAAATAAAAAGGAATAATGTTGTTCATGGTTCTTCTCTGATTTCTGATGGTTTTGCTGAGTGTGTGCGTTGTTTTTCCACTTACCCATACATGTGTGCCCTTAAAAGCCAACTGTCTAGAAACACACCAAGACTAGGAAATTCTGCCCCGGCCGGATGACCCCAAACACGTCTTCAAGCCCTTCCCAGGCCTTGGTGTCCCCGCTGACACCCTGCGCGTATTGATTAAATGAGATCCACCGCCAATGCCGCCCTCCTGAGGTCCCACTGTCCTGGATCTCAAGTCCAGACTCAAGTGGACAGGCGAGGGGTTCAAGGCGAAGGGAGGGGTCCGCGGCTCCAAGGCCCCCAGAGGAAGACGGCACCCTGCTGCCGTCAGTGAGGCAGAGCGCGGGGCTGGTGGGATCCCCTGCCCGCAGGCTCGGCCTCTCCTGGGACTCCAGCACCCGCGCTGGTATCCCCCCGGCCAATCACGTCCCCACACTCGACCTCAGTCCTTTTACAGACCATCTGTCCCTCCCGCAAAGCGAACACACCCCTTTATTTACTACATGGGGAAATTCTGCGGGAAGGCGAAGGAGAGGGGAGGAACTGGCAATGAACCGAGTGAGCGCCAGGAAGGTTGCCCACGCCTCCAGGAGCGGGCGGCGTGTGGGCGGCGTGACCAGCAGCGACCAGCAGCGTGACCGCGGGGAGGCCGCGGCAGACACGGACGGGGCTTACCTGCGGACAGCTGCCCTCTGAGACTTCGGCGCTCCCTTCCAGCCCTCCAAAGCTATGTGTCCCGGAACTTGCAAGCCAGGGGGAAGGGGGAGGAGGTCTGAGAGTAACGGAAACTCTGCTTGGAGAGAAAGACGTTTCTGGAGCTGCTTCTCCAGGCGAGCGAGGGGAACACGCAAAGGCTGTGCTCTAAGACCACGTTCCTGAGCTCGGGAGACCATCCAGGGCTCCAGCCTGTCCCCTTCAGTCATGGTTACGCAAGTGTCTGTCGTGTGCTGTGTCACTTGCTGTCCCCCACCCCCAACATGGGAGACACAACGTAACCTGAGCTGCTCTGCTTCGGCCACTGAAAACATTACACAACACCCTGGTGGCTTTCCAAACTGACAGGCTTTTCCACTAAACAAAAAAAGGCAAGTTGTTCAATTTTTCCCCCTTTCACTCCCACTCACATGCTTATTGCCGCATGTACAGAAAAGGCCGAAGGACAAAAAAGCTAAGAGCCCTGATACAAATTTTCTTCAATTCCTAAATAAAATACGGAAGGTTTCTTCTTTTTTTTTCTTTTTTAATTTATCGCTTTGAGAGAGAGAAAAGAAGGAAGCGAGACATCCATCGATTGATTCTTCTCCGTGCCCTGACTAGGGATCGAACCTGCAACCTCTGCATAGACAGATGATGCTCCAACCAACTGCGCACCTGGCCAGAGCTAAACACAGAAGGTGTGAACTGCACAGAAGACAACCACAACCCAATCAGTAGACTCGCAGGCCTGCCTGGGCCCAAGTTAAACAGGCTCACGTCCCGCAAAGCGGAGCGTCTGGTCCACACGTGGAAAGTGCACACTGATGCCGCAGTGGATGGGCGGCACCTCCTCAGGCACTGGCTCCCCCAGAGTGCAGGCAGGCCCAGCCCCTCACAGGGTCCTCTCCAACCACGTGTTCTGCCTCCCCCACCCCCTGTGCCGTCTTCTATTACTGAAGGATGAGTCACTCTCACCCCCATCTATTAGCACAGCATGCGATGACTAAGTCCCTCGTGGTCAGGGATAAGACTCGTCTTTGCATCCCAAGGATCTAAAAAAAACATCGAGTACACACTAAGAATTCTAAAAAGTTCTGCACTGACTCAGCCTCAAAACAAGAGCCCATGAAGCAACGCACTACTGCCAGTTCCAACCAGAGCACCGAGGAACGGACTCACCCTCTCAGCCCTGGCGGCCACGGCAGCGTTCGGGGCTCCCCAGCCACCGGAGCGACGGGCAACCGGCTCCGTGACTGCCTCCCGAGGGCGGCATACAGGTGCGTGCGCCTCCACCGGACAGCATGACCGCTCCCGACTTCCTGTACCCTTCTAGCGCGGCATCAGGCAACAGAACTGTAACGCCAGACATGCGTAACTTTGAATTTGCAAGTCACCGTGCTTTTCCATTTAAAAAGAAACCACTACAATGAACATGTTCTTCAATCCAATATATCCAAGATATTGGTTCAAAATGCAACCAATATCAAAATTATTCGAGAGCTAGCCCACATTCTTTCTCTCATACTGGGTCTCTGAAATCCAGGGTATTTTACACTCAGGTTGCATCCAACGTGGACTTGTCGCATGTCAAGTGCTCAGGAGCCGTAGGTGGCTCGTGGCTGCCTCGTGGGAAGGTGCAGGTCTAGCACGCGCTGAAGGCACTAGAAGGTCACGCTAGGGTCGGCGTTGGTGGTCAAGCTGACAAACCCCCTGGGTGAGCCACGTCTGCCTTTCCTCCTTCGCTGAGACATGTACATGAGGAAAAAAGCAGGAAAACCCTTACATAGAAAACTGTGAATAACTTAATTGTTCTTAAGAGAAACAAAGGGGAAAATAGCATTTACAGCAAGAAGACCTTTAAAAATCCCTCTTTGACAGGATAATCAGGTAGACAAATGCCCCTGGGACACAAGGCTCAACCCAGGAAACCAGACTGATCTGACCGCTAGGCTAGGAGCCTGAAAATCCGCCCGCACAGAACTCAAAGGACAGAGGTCGGGCTAGTCGCTGTGTCTCAGGATACAGGAAAGGCACCTGGGAGTTAGGGGCTGGCGGGTGTGACGCGCACAGAGGGGCAGGGAGGAACCAGCCCCACGTGCACAAGTGCACGCAGGACGGGCACGCTTGGGGGAGGAGGTGGAGGACGAGACCACCCCAGTGCCAGTTTTTCGTTCCTTATTAACCAGATTGTAATTTAAAACGTAAGGCCGGGGGAAGAGAACGCACTGCCTGCTGTTTTAACACCTGGGAACCCCGTCCTGCTGAAGACAGACACAGAAGGCTCCAACGGGGACGGAGAAGGAACCATCTCCCCAGGGTGGCAGGTCTGGCAGGCACCAGAGTGGCCAGCCAAGGGGAACCCATGACGAGGGACATGCAGCCACCTGAGGTCACCATCCATCCCTGTTCCGGCCGCCCAGGAGCCTGCCCCTTGAACACAGGGACGCCGTGCGGGACGCCTGCAAGCACGGTGCCACACAAGCCCCCGCAGGGCCCTCTGCCAGCAAGCGCGGTGCCCAGTGAGCGGAGCCAGAGGGAACAGCAAGTGGGGGACACATGCAGGGGACATATACGGGGGACACATGCGGGGGACACTTGCAGGGGACACATGCAGGGGCCTGGAGCCACTGGGTTTCAGCAGCCAATCAGCGGCTGGTTCAAAGGGCAACAGCAAAATGTTATACTTGGAAAGTGGGTCTACAGGCCGGTGCCTCTGGCCAGAGAGGGTAAATTCCTAATTTCTTCACAGCACCCCTGGCCCCCCAGCATGGAGTTCCAAGATTCCAGAACAACAGGAGATGAGCTGCCAGGGAAAAGGGTCTGAGGGCCCTGTTAGTGACAAATACGCACAAGGAGAGCAGTTTTCCGGGGTGGAGAGACGTGGAAAGCGAATCCCTTCCAGAAAGCTGAGTCTGCACCGCCCGGGGCGTGCCTGGCAGGGTGGGGCCGTCTCCAGCCGGTTCCGCAGGCCGGAGCAGCCCGGAACAGGGGTGCCTGTCACAGAACGCAGCACAAAGCAGCGCACTTCCAGGGCAGGACAGCAGCAGGAGCCTAGGCCTCTCCCTTAGGTACCCTACACAAAGCAAAACCTCAAGCTGAGAAAACCACTGCTTACTATTTAATTCTTCACCTACGTGGGGCAAAGCAGCATCCTGATCCAGCTGGAAAACGACCAGCGTCCTCCAAGGACCACCCAGCTAAGGGAACAGACCCTTGTATAGCGTGAAGGCCACCGAACATCTCCCACGGTTCACTCAGGTCATTTTTCTGCCACCTTTGACAAACTCAGGTAACCCACCGCTGAATGACATGTTCTTGTGCTGCCAAACCTATATGTTTCACGAAGCATATCTAGCATGGCACAAATACTAAAATTGGCGAGAGGAAAGCAAAAGGAGACCGGGAAGAAACCAGCTGAACTGTGGTTGCTGATGCCCTTGATGTTCCCACTCAGCTGCATGTCTGTCTGTCAGGTTTGTCCCCTGTTTCACAGGATTTACTTACAGTAACTCCCAAGGGCTGCGTCAGAGTAAGGCAATCACAGCCCTTCTTCCAAGCTTCGCCCCTCCCTGGCCCGGGGGGTTCAGTGGGTTGGGTGTCATCCCTCAAACACCAAAAGGTCTTGACTTGATTCCGGGTCAGGGCACCTGCCTACCTTGCGGGTTCAGTCCCCAGTGCGAGGTGTTTCAAAGGTAACGAATCCATGGTTCTCCCTCATATCAAAGCTTCTTTCCCTCACTTTCTCCCTCCCTTCCCTTCTCTCTAAAATCAATAGGCCTATCCTTGGGTAAGGATAAAAAAGTTAAAATTAAAAAACACTATGCTCACTGTCTTCACTTAAAAGAGACCCGTCCGTGTTAATTTCAGGTCCGCATGAAACCACCTTTCACATGGTGAAAAGAAGCTTGTTGAATATTAAAGCCCTGCAACCTGTCCTTTTTCATCCCTCTGTCAAGGATATTTCCTCAAAGATGTCCAACCCTGAGAACCTCCACTTTCCTTCACATCTGGAGAGGTCCTCTCTCCACACCCTTCTGGGTTCACGAGGGTGGCACCCCACAACAAGAATGGAGGGTCCCGGGAGGCATAACTCGGCATCTTCCTTAGCCCTCTGCCACCTTATGACACCAGAGGCCACTAGGTTCTATTTCCACTGACACGTGTCTATGTAAGTGTTTACAGAGAGTTTGTAAACAACCTGGGGTATCACTTTTCAAGTAGCCCAGACTCAAACAACTTTAAAATGAACTCAAATATCAAGGACACAAACTGTGTCCTGGCTGGTGGGGCTCAGTGGACTGAGCGCTGGCCTGTGAACCAAAGGGTCACCAGTTTGATCCCCAGCCAGGGTTGTGGGCCAGGTCCCCGGTGGGGGGCACACGAGAAGCAACCACACATTGATGTTTCCCTTTCTCCGTCCCTTGCCCTCTCTCTAAAAATAAGCAAATAAAAATCTTTTGAAAAATAAAATAGAAGAAAAAGAGCTGGAGCATGAGACAGCTTTCTGGTGTGAACCAATGCAACCACGAGTATCTTTCGGGCAGCTCTGGCTGAGTGAAAATTTGTTTTTGTGTTCCTGATACTTAGATCTAGGCAAAACATAAGCAGCTCCCCCAAGCTCCCCCGTCTTCAAAAGAACTGAAAAGGTGGGGGTGGCCGGTCATGAAAAGCTGAGTAATCAGAGCTATTTAGCCCATTCACACAAGTTTCTACAAAAGTCTGTGGCTGTGTGACTCTAGTCCCACTAGCCCAGCAGGGGCTGACGCGACAGGTCTGCCTAGTGTCTCCCAGAAGAACTTCCTTAATAGGCCGACAGCAATTACACTAATGTGTACAAAGCTGCAAACACGCTTAATAGAGCATCATGAGGTTTTAGGCTCAGAAGAGACCTTGGCAATCTAGTTCAACCTCATTTTACCGCTGAGGAAAATGCTTCTGAAAAGTGAAATCACCCAAGGTCACAGGGACTTAACAGTCTAGGACTTAAACCCCAACCTCGGGATGAAAGGTCCCCGACCCAAAGGATGCTGATGAGCTCGCAACCTCTGACCTGCCCCGCGAAGGCCCACGCGCACCAACCGTCGGTCGGAACAC